>CACRSC010000028.1:178292-194560 GCA_902651635.1 Mastigamoeba balamuthi
CAATCGCTACTAGCGCAAATATTTGCGCTAGTAGCGATTGAAGCGATGCATAGTGATATAAATAAAAAAGCAATAACGCTGAATTTAGGTCGCATATAGCGCTAAAATCGCTATTAGCGATGTAGCGCTATTTAGCGCTAGAATTAGCGCTAAATTAGTGGTGGGAGCGCTAAATTAGCACTGAAAAAACATCGCTAAAGATTTATCGCTCCATGTGCAAAAGTCGCAGCGATGACCAAATGTTTATTCCCAATCGCCACATCCAGAAATGAAGAACAAAGAAAGGGGGAAATGTTTGTAAAACTGGCTTCCTATTTCCTGTTCTTTGCAGAGGAAGAGGAGGTGAAAGTGCGCAGCTGCAGATGCTCTCCAACGACAGAGGCAATTCCAGGGGGAAGGCACTGCCTGCTGACTCTTCCAGGGGGGAGTGCTGGACTTGTTGTGCCTATCGTGGCACTGATGAGGCTGATCTCCTCCAGTGCACTGGGAGTCCACTGCACACCATATGAGTACTCGTACATCGTGCCATCTGCTGCTGACCTCCTGACCTTGACGTTGGTGTGCCCAGCCACCCACGCATTTCCTGTGTAAACCCCGTCATTCATCTTGGGGTCCTCCATCGATCCACAGGAAGACAGAAGCAAGCCCTTGGAGACAACGGGAAGGAATACCTCTGCAATCCTCCTGAACGGGACTGTGTGCACACTACTGCCTGCTGGAGTGCTGTACTGGAGGGAGGACTCCTTGATATTGCTGTGCCCACTGATAATCATAACTGTGATTCGGCTCTGATGCTGTTCTCCAAACTCCTTCTCGATCCTGTTCATTGTCTCCATGATTCCTGTATATAATATTAGATGTAGCCAATGATAATGGATAAATAACAGAACAGTCATACCCTGAAAGGGAATACACCACAGCACACAGTTGTGGCACTGAGCAGGGTTGTTGAACCCTATCATGTGGCGCAGAGTGTTCCTGTATGGCTTTCTCTTGGTGAACCAATCTGTCTCAGCAACAACAATGACGTCTGTTGCTGCTGGACAGATAACTCGTCTATGCCTAGCAATGCTGCCTGCAATGATAGGCTCACCACACTTACACATGTGGCACAGTACTTTGCCACATGCAAAGCAGGCCCATGACCTGATCATTATGAAAGATAATCATGTTACAAATAAACGTACCGTGCTGTGTCCCTCGCCACCTGAGGTCCTCCTGGCTGATTCGTTTGACAGCTGCTGTTTCAGCACAGCAGATAGAACGGGGGTCTGTGTCCCTGTTCTTCCCTATTGGTGGGTATTGTTAGTGGGGAAACATCATAAGAACTCACTTGGGAACATTGCTGGATCTCTCTGCTAAACTCTCTCCAGCACTCAGAAGGGCTGCCATTTCAGCCCTGTACGAGAAGGTTGTGGAAGGAGCTAATCAGCTCCTCGTCTTCCTTCGAAAGAAGCTTGGCGCTGTATACCTCAGTGTCAGTACAGAGACTCCAATGAAAGATATTGATAAGCACAGTGGACCATGGGTGACGAGGTAGTGGTGGCTGGATTCCATTGGTCCTGGTGCTGCTGCTGGTGCTGGTGCTGTGGCATGGACAGCAGGTACGGCACCTGAAGGTGCAGAGTCCCTCATGAACTCACACGCAAAGAATTGGTGTGAGGTGATATGAACCTCCAATGGAAATCTACTGTTGTGGTGTGTCATGCATCTGCTACAGTGCGTAGCGGACCCTTCGCTATGCACTGTAGCAGAAGTAGTAATGTAGCGGTGCATAGCGGAACACGCTATAGTGCATTCTGCTATGCGCCGCTACGCACAAAGTGCCACTACAGTGCATAGCGAAGGGTCTGCTATGCACTGTAGCAGAAGTATAAATGTAGCAGCGCATAGCAGAACACGCTACATGCTGCTATGCACAAAGTGCTGCTACAGTGCGTAGCGAAGGGTCCGCTATACACTGTAGTGGAAGTATAAACCGATTTCTCCTGCTCTAACACTAATCCCTATGATGTCATTTGTGAGCTTTTCATTCTTCACAAAACGAGCTGCCCCAAGCCAAAAGTGCAGAGCATCAGCTCTCATGCGGCAGAGAGCAAGAAGAAGAAGAAGAACAAGAAACAGAGGACCAAGGGCTGCACTGGGCCTATCATCACCATCATCTTGCCACCTCCTGTCCTTGAACCCGAGGCAATGTCTGCAATGGAAGGTACGTAGAACCCTGTGACTCTTTTCCCCTCTAACACTTTTCCCTTAAACATATGTCTTTGCAGCCAAACGTACCATTTTACCAGTTTCATGAAAAACACCAAAAAGTGAAAAAGTCGTTTTAAAACGACATTTGAAAAAATGAAAAAACTTAGTATAAATAACTCATAATGAACATATAAAATGAAAACAATTCCCATTTTCGTGAATTCCAATAACACGCAAATCGATAAGCAATTGATTCCTGTTTTCGCGAATTCCAAATTTGACGTCATTGTCGCGAAAGCGACACTTTTTCAACTGTCACGAAAGCGACATATGAAAAAGTCGTTTTAAAACGACTTTTTTTTGTACTTAGTTTTTCAGTGAAACTGGTAAAATGGTACGTTTGGCTGCAAAGACATATAGGGGGTGCTGCTTGTGCTGCGTCAGCCAGCAAGCCCGAACTCTCCAGTGATGAGGAGCGCCAGGTCGGCAGCGAGAAGTACAGGGGGGTGCCCACCAGGGCACACGATGAAGCAGAAGCAGCAGAGGAACGTGCAGTGGTAGAGGAGCAGCAGCACATTGTGAACATGATGGGAAGGGCACGTGAGCTGCTGGCCCCCTTCAACCTCAAGCCATCTTCGGAGCAGGCAGTCCAGCCCTGCACTTTTGCAGACATCAGGGCAGGCATCAAGGGCCTGCAGATTCTCAATGCTGCCACATTCCGTGAACTGATAAACCAGTAGGTCCCTTCTCTCTTCATTTTCTCTTAACACTCTAACATATATCTTTCAATAAAAGGTTGGACGTGCTGCAGCAGAGTGTGGACTCCAGCAGGCAGATAAGGGACCTGACCCTCAGGGAGAAGATCATGTGCAGCATTCCATGTATGTGCCCTTTTTTTCTGAGGTTTGACACTTATTGCTTACACAGTCCCTGGATTGGGCAACCTCCCTCCTGAGAGTGGTCCTTTCTCCAGTACTCTGTCTGCAATAATGGCTAGGCCCATTGTTGCGCAGATTGAGCAGTGGACAAAGGCCAACTACGCCCCACTGTTCAAGGACCATCCTGAGTGGAAGTGCGTTTTTCATTACATTTGTTTTTCTAATACTGATGCACTTCGACGAAATCATTCAGGCAGTCTGGCCTCCCGAGTTCGTCACGTTCTTTGCAGAGAACCCCACTGTTTGNCCTTTCTCCAGTACTCTGTCTGCAATAATGGCTAGGCCCATTATTGCGCAGATTGAGCAGTGGACAAAGGCCAACTACGCCCCACTGTTCAAGGACCATCCTGAGTGGAAGTGCGTTTTTCATTACATTTGTTTTTCTAATACTGATGCACTTCGACGAAATCATTCAGGCAGTCTGGCCTCCCGAGTTCGTCACGTTCTTTGCAGAGAACCCCACTGTTTGCAAGGGGGTCTGTGAGCACATTCAGGCTAGGCTGTCTGGCAGAACCAGCACTCCAATGAGTCGTGAGTTCTCCCCTTTCTTTCCTTTTCGATGACTAACAATTTATGCAGGAGGGGCAGGGTGAGCTCATCCCGTGCAGAGTCCCCATGCACACCAAGGACCAAGAGACCCAGGCACAGCACGACCCGCACCAGCTCTCAGGCTGTTCTCAAGGCCATGGACCTCATGGAGCAGACTGTGCATGGCACCGAGACTGCAGCTGCTGCAGCTGCTCCTGCAGCAGCTCCTGCAGCAGCTTCTGCAGCTGCAGCAGGGTCCCATGCCATGCACTGAATTCCTTTTCTGTTCATTATGAACAGGCTCTCCCCCCAGATTGAAGCTGCCTGCTTCCTCTCTCATAATGATACCAAAACAATGATTGATGGATTCAATTTCATTTCATTTGTATTGCAATTGATTCAGCCTAGCCTGTAGTGAACGGTTCTACTACATACTGTAGCGGACCCTGCGTAGCAGCGCGTAGTGGCAGACTGTGTAGTGGTGCGTAGCGGATGGTAGAACTACGTGCTGCTACACACCCTCTGCTACGCAGTGTAGCAGACCCTGCCTAGCAGTGTGTAGCAGAGGCCTGCATAGCAGTGTGTAGTGGATGGTAGAACTATGCATCACTACACACCCTCTGCTATGCACTGTAGCGGACCTTACATAGCAGCACATAGTGAAGGCCTGTATAGCGGTGCGTAGTTCGACCATTCGCTATGCACTGCTACGCAAGCCTTCGCTACACACCGCAACTTGCTTGACGTGTTGATACTTGACATTATTATACATATGGCATCACTTACAGTCTTATGTCATAGTGTGCACAGTTGCTGCCATTATCCTGTGTGACTACAAGTTACTGATGATGATGCCATTTCTGCCCCCACAGAATCCAAAGTCCTGGATGGTACCTTGCTGGTTCCTGACAGCAGTCATTCCCCTGATCCCAATGGGAGAACATGTATGGGCCCAGACTCGAACAGCATATACACTACAACCTCGTTGTCAACTTCCTCTCGAGTGAGCAAGGCCCATGATAAGTTCACGTCCTTGCTCAAGTCCACCTTCCTTGTGTTAAAGTCTGATCCCCTGAAGCTGCTGCATGGAAGCTCGAAGCCGACCATAGACTACACCACCATCCATGACCTGCTGCACTTCCTGTCAATTGCTGCACTGAAGCTTCCCAATGATGGGGAAAAGCTCATGAATAAGTACATGATGGAGATCAGCTTCGAGCACAGTCTTCTCAAGATCAGAGCTCCTTTCAGCCTTGCTCCTCTCCGCTGGGCATTGCACTTGAGGGTTTGCTACCACAGGACACGCAATCTGCTCCTCAATGACACCAATGCCATCCTGTCAATGGTGCTTGGGTCTTGTTACTTATCATATGTGATAAAAGTTCTTTTATGTGTTTCTCTTCTTTCTCTCCCTTACAACATTAAAGTCAAACTTCTGTTTTATCACATGCAATTAATTATGTTCTTTGCTTTTTTCTCTTACTGTTTCCTGTAGGTCAACCTGAGGCTGCTTCACTTGTTCTCAGTGTCCTACAACAACCTCGTTGACTTCAAGAAGCCAGATACTGACGAATGAATCCCTTTCTCACCACAGGACGCAGAGTCTTCCATGCCTCAGATAATGGGTACTTACATACTTTTATTTCTCTTTTTTACCAAGACTCAGATCCTTCCTTCTCAGAGGGTTCATTCGCTGATAACTGTCCAGCAGCTACTGCTGCTGCCCAGCCTACTTTTGAACCACATCGTGTCCTCTCCCAGTTACAGACCAGTGATACCTTCAACTCCAGCATGTCCACGGAGCAGACTGCTCCATCATCTCCTCCGGCTCCTCTGTCTCCTCCGGCACCCTGTTGCTCATCTCACGTTCATCTTCTTTGTTTTCCTCTTACTTCATCTTACATATTTCCAGGCATTCATCCTCCCTGCTGGCATGAAGGAAGTCGTGACCTCTGATGACACTGGCCATCTGACCAGGAACCTCCTCAACAAACCTCAGACCTTCGATGGAGGTATTTCCCCCAACTCCAATTCCCTTTGGTATTTCTTCTTTTTTATCGCCCACTATTCTTTTCTCCCCCAATAAATCTGACTCGTCCCACAAAAGAGAATGAGAGCGGATTTGCCACCCAGGCCCAGGACATGGTTGCAGAAGCTGCTGGTGTGGGGAATGATTCTGATGACATCCCTGCTACTGACAGAGTCGAGCCGGTCCCAACTCCTTCATTCATGGATGAGTTGCACACCAGCGAGTCTGACAAAGAGCCTGCTAGGGAGAAAGACGAGCCTGCTGCAGCAGCTGTGGTGACCAACAACATTACCAGAACGAAAGGCAAGAGCCTGTCTGCGACCAAGAAGCAGAAGCCCAAGGCCTCAACTGCATCCGCAGACATCAGCCCAACCCCACAGTCACACGCTGAGCTCGAGACCAGTTCCCCCATGAAACCATGGCTTGGCCAAACCTGACCTTGCAGCAGCTCTGTGTACTCAATGGTACTTTGCTTTTTTATAATGTAATCTTACCTTTTATTCAGAGGAAAAACTGAAGACAAACTACAACCTGTTTGACCTTAGTGATGACTCAACTGTTTCCTCTTCAGCCGAAAAGGACCCCAAGGAGCATGCAAACAAGCACAAGGACTCGGAGAAGCCTGATGAGATGGAGAAGCCTGGTGAGTCTGAGAAGCCTAATGAGATGGAGAAGCCCGAGGAGCCTGAGCCTGCCAGTTCATCAAGGTCTGCCAAGAGGGGATCCCGCACTAAGCCAACATGGAGGTCGTCAAGGACAAAGGCTGCTGATGAGAGTGAGAAGCACATTGAGGACACCAACAAACTCAAACAAGACATGAAGGTCGACAAGCCCTCCAGGGGCAGGGCTACCCGTTCGATAAGGAAGCGTACCACTGCAGCCACTGCAGCTGCAGAGGAGCGTGTGACCTCGTTCTCTCCTCCTGCCAACAGAGCTCCTCTTCTCCTGCCAAGAGAGGCAGGCGTTGAGATGCTCTATCACTCTTCATGGTCGGCTCATTTGAGCTTTACTGCCCTTTCCTCTCCCTTCTCAGGAAAACAAATTGATCACATGGTTTTACCTGCTCAGCTTTAACATTTTCGTTTTGTCTTTGCGTGTTTCGATTTTTCATTTTCCAATTTTTGGGTTTCAATTTTTTTCAGAGGATCTGAGCATCACAGGTCTGTGTTTTCATGTTTTAAATGCGACTTTTTGTCTTTTTTTTCCGTTTGACAGTATGTCCGTGGGAAATTCTTTAGACAAAGGGAAAATCATTATAGCTGCCGTTTGGTGTCGGTGATGCTGTGATTCCATCGTCAGGATTCGTTGGTGCCCGAGAATTCCCATTGTTGGGCCCCGAAAATTCACCGTTCCCAACGGGAAGAACGGACGTCGTCCCCTTGGGGCCTGTAGGTGCCCCCTTGGCTGCTGCATCGTCATTGTTGTTGGAGTCTGTCCGGGAGGTCTCATAGTCGGAATCCACTGGCTCCTCCCTCAGACTGGCCAACTCCTCCTCGATGTCGTGCTGAGCCTTCTGCAGCTTGGACTTATGGCGAGCTCTCTCGGCAGCATGACAGTCCCACTCCTCCTTCTGGAGCTGTCTCTCTGCATCGCTCACCTCCATCGCCTAGGTGTGTGTGCACTGATGCCCAGTAATGCGTGAAGTGGGGGCAGAAGGCCCCTATAAGGGTGAGGGACTCAAGGGAGAAGGAAGAAGTGATGATGTATTGATGGGTATTCATGTGGTGACGAGAGGGTATGTGGGAAAATGCTATTTCTTTGCCTCGGGGGTGCAGTCCTCCCTTGGCATCACAAGGAGTGATTGCCAAGACAGCACCAAAGAACGCATGCAATCCAGAGATATTTGGAACCTGATGCATACAGCCAGTACTCTGCACAGTCTAGCAGATGTCCAGCAACAGAGCACCAAGAACGTGGAGCACTTGATAGCAGCCAACACCTATGCCTCAGAGCCCAAGAAGGTGACGTGGTACAAGTGCCTGTACTACAACCTGCCCCTTGTGGAAGGAGCATTGCTGTTAGGCTTCTTACATTCGAAGACAAGAAATGGTCTGGGGATCACAAACCACTGTTGAAGGATGTCTTCGAATTTGGGAAGATCGGGCTAGTGAAGCCTTTGAGTGTGAGTACCCATGGGAACTCATCGTGGCCGGGCCTTCTGTGTGAGCTCGATGACTCAAATGGCCTCCTTTTCAATTATCGGGAATTTGTGCTTGCTCGAGTTTCGTCAATTTGCATGAGTAGAACAGCAGAGGACAGGCAACTCCAGTTTCAGGATTGCACTGGAGGACTCCTCCACTGACTTCATACTCGCATCCATCGGGCTTGATGAAAACAATGATGGCACCTGGGATGGGCTGGACGAGGATGTCCGCGTTGACGATTGCTCCAATAATCATATCGAAGCAACACTGGTGCTCCTCAGTGACTTGTTGCAAATGACGGGAGCCCGCACCATCCCTTAAACGACTTCTGAGATGAGGTGATCAGCTTCTTGTTGTACATGAACAGGTCCCACAACGGCGCTGTCAGATCAGCAAAATTGTGAATGAACTGTGTGTGACACGAAGCCAACCACCCCGAGAAAACTCTGAAGCATGCCCACGGTGTACGGAAATACCACGTTTTTGACTGCCTGGATGTGAGCTGGGTCGATGCAAACGTGGTTACAGACTGACAGCCAACCGAGAATGGGCATTTTTCTTTAGCCGATGAAGCACTTGGGTGTGTTGAGCTTGCTCTTTGTGCTGCACATGTCGAGAAACTTCTCTGCTGATACAAACAAGGTCTTGAACCCATTTGGCTGCCTGGATGCAGTCATTAATGTAGTTTTTGAACTCCTTGAACGGCTGAATCAGGTACGAGATGGCCTCCTTGGAAGAAATTGCCAGCACCCAATGCACCAAACGCCACCCTTGTAGGACGACAAAGCCCAAGTGGCATCCAGAATGTCAGTAGCCAGAACGTTTTCTTGTCCATTGCAAATTGGAAGTACCTGTGCTTCATGTCCCACTTGGACAGCCATTTGTTGCCTGTGCAGTGCTGAGCGACGTCTCAAACCTTGAGGCTTGCCCATCTTCTTCTCGACTGTGTACTCGTTGAGTGGTATGTAGTTCCTGCACCATCTTCACTCCTCATTGCGAATAACAATGACAGGCATTGCTGGTGGTGGTGTGGTTGGGGATTCCTTATATAATGTGATTGGTAGGAAAATGCCCATCCTGTCCCAGCTACAAGTTTCACCACTGAGAGGTCAGGGCTGGGTTCAAGGCCATGCAGATGCTGCTTGGCGGGACTCTGAATGACCTCATAAGGTATGAAATCCCTTCCCTTTCTTCCTTGTTCTCTCTGCTTTAATTCAAACAAAAATAAATTTCCAGGATGAATGCCCTCACACGTGCTGTTGAGGCAGGCACGCAGACCAGGGAGCTGACGCGACATCCAGGGAGAAGCTCGTGCTCGGCATTTCTGGTGCGTTTTCCCCCTACTCTCCGGTTTTCTCAATTCTAACATTGCTTTTTTTTTATAATTTATTTAGTCCCAGAGCTGGAGAACCTTCCTCCGGACAGAGGGCCCTATAACACTGCTCTGTCTGCAATTATAATGGTAAGAACCACTGTCTTGCAGATAGGGCAGTGAACCAAGGTCAACTACCACCCCCCCCCTGTTCATGGAGCACACTGACTGGAGGTACGAACTCTCTCCCCTCTCTCTTCTTCTCACTTACCACATTTGATCTGACTTTCCCTACAGGACAGACATAAGAGAGCACTGTGACGAGGTCATCCAGGCTGTCTTGCCACCAGAGTTCCAGACACTGTTCGTGGCACACACCTCCTGGTGAGGAAGGGGGTGTGTGAGCACATCCAGACCATCTGGCAGAACTACTGCAGCAATGTGTCGTGCGTTTTCTTTTGTTTCATCATTTACTAACACAACAAGCTCAATAGGCATGAAAGGACCAGCTTCAAGGGTGTTGAGTCTGCAGCACCAAAGGCCAAGTGGCCGAGAACACACCACCCTGATCCCGTACTCAGGCCCTCCACGAGCTGAATGGGGAGGAAGGTGCCTCCCAGACCTCTGAGGCACCTGCTGGTCTACCTACAGTCATCCCCTTCTGGTGCACCTGCTGGTCCTCAGTGATCTCTCTCCCTACTCTTCCCACTCAAACGTTTTCTGCTGCCCTGGGCTCCTCTTCCCCAAAAGCAAAAACATGACCTGCCTGCTCTTTTGATGGCAGTTAATAACTGTTGTTTATTCAAATTGATGTAGTGCTGCTATGGGAGGTCTGCTACGTGCTGCTACATTGCTTGACATGTCGAATGTCATGTCATGTTCGTGAGAAGGAGCAGAGTGTAAACTCTGCTCTTCAAGAACTTATTGAGGTCGGTTGTCATCACCATTAGACAACGAACGGTATACGAGAGATTCCAATGCTATTCCACACTTGTCTTTCTGGAAAAGAAGTGAGCAATTCTTCCCAAACCGAGAAACGTGGTCTAGTGGGCTCTAACAACACCTCTAATGCCGATCTCCACACAGACTCGATGATTGGAGCTCAGAAGGGATGTAGAACTTGGTAGGACCTCACAGAAACGAGAGTAGCTCAAATGCACCTGTGCACACGAAATTTGTTCTCTCCTCAAAGGCCCCAAGGTCAAAAAAGGAGGTGAAACCCAAAATAGCTGTATTATACCGCTTCAAATTGGCCAATTCGATTTCTGAGATCCATGAGTACTCGTGAGTACTCATCCACATTTTTGGCCATGAGTATGAGTACTCATGAGTATCCTATCTACCCATGGCCTTCCCTAATCCAGGCCACCTGGTCGGTGGTTCGATTCCCAGCGGAAGCGCATTTTACGCGAAACCCCTCCCGTGTCAACCTCGGGGGGTGTTGTGCCCAAGCAAGGCGCTTGCTGGGCTGGGTGGAGGGCACAGCACCAGCACACCCCGCGGCCCCGTCGTCGGCGGGAAAAATGTGGGGTTGGGAGGACAGAGGAGGGCACTCGGGGAGGCCAACGCAGCTCCCCGCAGCGGCGGTTGCGAGTATGCGCCTGAAACACGGCATTTTCGAGGACGGGTGAGTGCCTCGAGACGCTGAGGGACATCTTTCCATGCCTAATTTTCGGGTGGCACGGGCTGCTGGGGGGCGGGAAGTGCAATCCGGGTCAGCAGGCCAAGTTTACACTGGCTCCCGTGCGCCTGCAAGTCCCCCCAGAAAACCCTCCCACAGCGGTGTTTATGGGTCCCTCCGTATCTCGAGATATCCCCCGCGTGCAACTGCTCTTGTCCAGAAGCGGTTGTGCCAACAATTCGCACGTGTGCTTTCCTCTGGCCCAGACCGCCGCGCTCGCCATCGCTGCCCAGCCCCCGTCATCCCCCTCCCCCCCCCCTCATGGCGTCGTGCCCTCCCACGGCCGTCGGGCAGTGCCTCGCACATTGTGCCAGTCGGGTCGCCCAAGATTCTGGCCGCGACCTTTCAATTGCCTTTGCCCATCCCAACCGGATGGTGAGCTGGTGGGCGCAATGGGCCATCTCTTGGCCCTCGTCCGTCACCCGCAGTGCGCACGACGCAGCAGCGGCAGCCCGCAGAGGGCCCGAGTCCGTCATGGCCGCCACAGCGAGCATTCTTCCTCTCTGAGCTCTCCGCAGTGCCGTCCTGTATTTATGAGTAAACTCTTCCGCCGGGAATCGAACCCGATGATGTATACTCCAGCGAGGGCTGAGGTGTATATTATGACGGGTCCGACAGCCTGCCATCTGCGGTGTTGATGCTGATGCCCTCTGGCGTGCAGAGCAGACCCGTGTGAGTGATCGCCAACGGCTCCTCCTCGCGCTCATCGCGTAGCATCGAAGGCGAATATCGGAAAAAGAAAAGAAACGAGCGAAGAGAACCCTGAGATGAGGAAGATTGATGTTGTACCCAACCCCGCGGCGCGGCAACGAGACGCGAAGCACGGTTTCAACTGCACCGCAGGGACGAGCGCGAGCAGGTCGCCCACTGGCTCGGGGCTGGGGTGTCGCTCCTTGGCTGCCCCTGCTGAGGGCCGCGGGGAAAGATAATAGAACTGGCGCCAGCAACGTCGGGACCCGGCGTCGATCGATCAGGGGGATCAGGGGGAGCAGAGCAGCGAAATCGCACAGAACACCCGTGATGGCGCTGGATGAAATCACACAGGTCAAGCTTATCACTTGGATTGCCTCTGTTTGCCGAGTCCACCAAATGCGGATGAGATGTGCCTTTGTGCGCGAGTGGGTGTGCCCCTGTGTGTGGGCTGTGCACGTGCGGTTGCACTGTCCTACAGTACAATATGAGGGTGGGAGGGTGGGTTGGGAAGATGGGTGCAGGAGGGGAGCGCTGGAGGGGCGGGGGGGGGGGGGGCACGCGCGGTCATCTCAGGGCCCGGAACCGCAGTCGCAGCTGCCCACCTTCCTGTCGCGCAGCATCAGGAACACCAGGGCGCCGAAAAGGCGGTCAAAGACAGCGTCCCCCAGTGTCTCGCGCGCCAGCGACGCCAGGCGGATGAGGCCCAGGGCGATGGCGCGGTCGTAGGGCCCCACAGTCCCTCCGAGCTCGCCGAGGCTGCGGGCGAGGTCGAGCTCCTCGCTGCTGGGCGGCACCGCAGCCAGCAGTTCGCCCAGGGCCCTTGCTTTCTCCGCGGTGAGGCCCTCGGGCGACGCTGCTGCTGCTGCTGCTGCTGCTGCCCCAGCCCCTTGCGCTTGCGCTGCTCCCGCCTGCGCCGCCGCTGGCACGGGCTCCGGCCCCGCGTGCTGGACGTCATCATCGCGGCCCCCGGCTCCCCCGGGCGCGCAGGGGATGCGGCTTGTCTCGCGCCCCTTTGCGCCGGCCGGCGCCTGGGTGCTGTTCGGCTCCTCGTTCTCGCGGTCCCCGGCCGCCGGCTCGGGGGTGCGAGCGCTACGCGGGGCAGCCTCCGGGGGCGCCGAGAGCCTGGCCCTCTTGGGCGCTGCTGCTTCGCGGTCCTGGCCGTCCTGGTGCCTCCGGCGCGTGCGCGTTGCGACGGCGTCTGCCGCGACGGAGGGCGCGAGGCCTGCCTCGGGATGGTCCAGGCAGGCCGTGCGCCGGCGGGCGATGTGCGTCAAGCGCAGCGGCGCGATACGGACGCGGATGTCCTGGAACACGTTGTCGGCCCTGATGGGGTCCATGCTGCTGTCCAGCTTCTGGCCGACCACCAGGCGAATCCACTGCGCGATGTACTGCATAGGACTCCAGTACTCGTCGTCGAACGTCAGCCCGTCTACCTGCAGCTCGCTGCGCGTCGCCAGCAGCGCGTAGACGTAATCAACCGCGAGCAGCGCGCCCGCGATCTTCGCCCTCTCAGCCGCTGCCTCGCCGAGGCTCGCGGCCTTGCTCGCCACCTCCTCGGGCGTGCTCATCATCCACATCTCCCTGGGGGGGCCGAGGGGAAGAATGGCCGTGAGCCGTTGCTGGTGGGCTCTGCGAGCAGCGCAGAGGTGCGTGTGGCAAAAGGCCAAACAGCAAATGGGGAGGGGCGGGTGAGCGCACGTCCGGGCGAGCCTGAGGGGCACGGCGCTGGTGCCCACGACGTCCGCGGGGACTGCGAACCAGCGCAGCGCGACCTGGATGATGCCGCGGTTGTACACGGCGGCCTCGACGCGGTACGTGTCGTTGATCGGGACACCGTTCTCCCTCGACACAGACCCCGTCGGGAGGATCACGAACGTCCCCAGCTGCAGCGCTGCACGTGCCCCCCCCCCCCGGGGGTGCAGCAGACACGAGCGCCCAGACGCACTGGATCAGGCGCAGGCGCAGCGGCGGCGGGAAGCGGAGGAAGCAGGGGAGGGGGACTGTGAAGGGGGCGCACAGCTGGGCAGGTAGGCCCCCGCCGCGTCGTCGGGCAGCACGTAGACCTCCTCCGACAGCGGCGCCTCGCACCTGCTCGTGGCCACGCGGTGCTCCTCCTCGCCGGCCTCTGCTCACCCACGCAGCGGAGCGGCGTCAGCGTCAGCGCCACGCGGGAGGAGAGGGCTGCTCGCCTGCTCGCTGCTGCCCTCGGGGAGAGAGACAGTTCAAGGGGCGGTGAACGCACTGCGGAGCTCCGAGCGGATGGCGCGCGCCGTGGCCGCCCTCAGGGCCTCGTCCCTCTCCTGCAGCGTCGCGTACATAGGTCCCTGCCGATCGGATCGCTATCGGCCGCCAAAACCCGCCCGTTGCCTCCACCGGCGGAATACAAAATGCAAAAATAGAGACTCCGGCGCTGGGATCGCCTCTGACGTTGGCTCCCCACCAACGGCAACTGCCTCCTATTATCTTTCATTGATCCGCGTATCTCCGCCAACAGCCCGTATCTCCGGGGGAACCCCTGCTCCCTGTCGCTGTCCGCTGGCCGGGACAGGGCATCAACACCACGGGTGGCGGCTGTCGGGCTCGTGATAGGTTGCGCGAAGGCCCTCCGGAATCTCTCTGATCGCAGCCGCCGGTTCGAAAGCAAGTAATTACGAGATGAAGCGCTGCTGTTGTACCAGAGTTCTCGCGCCTCTGCTGCTCTTGGTCGCAGAGAGCAGCACGGGCCAAGACTACACAGACCCCAGGTGGGCAAGGACCCCGGTGAGCTTCACCAGCAGCGGCTTGTTGTCCAAGGCCACGAGCGTCTTGCCCAGCCCGCGGATGTTGGTCCGGCACAAGTCCGCGGTCAGCAGCGGGTCAGCGGCCCCCGTCTCGTCCCTCCTCACGCTCGCCGCGTACCGGCCGAGGTCCGCCTCGGTCACGCTCGTCAGCTCGTCGTACCACCTGCGGATCCTCTGCGACGCCCGCGAGATGTACGGCTCGTGTAGCCTCCTGAACGGCTCCTTGGTCCCCACCGTCCCGTTGGTGATGGCCTGCAGCGCCTTGGCGACCAGCACCAGCGCATGCTGCTGTGGCCCCGTCGGCTCCTGAGGCAGGATGCCGCTGGCAGCGGCCCCCGTGATGATCGGGCAGTACAGGTGCAGCAGCACGAAGCCGCCCACCGGGCGGCACACGGTAAGAGGCAGTTTCGCGGTTTCCCCTGCAAGAAACAGGGGGCGCGCATTCGCAAGCAGAGCGAGACTCGGTGGCCTCTGCAGAGCACCGGCGGGATCGGGGGGGGGGAGCGATCTTGATGAGTACGGGGACGCTGTCCAGCTCGCTTTTTTATTGGGGGGAGGGGGAGGGGAGCGAGAGGCGCACGCACTCGAGAGCTCGGGCTTGATGGTGAGCTCCGCCACGGCAGCGAAGCCCGCGATGATCTGCTCCTCTTTGCAGATCGTGCCCTCCATTCTCTTCTCAGCGTGCGCATAAGGACAACAAGCACTTCTCCGAGGGACAAGATTGTTGCCTGACAGTCCCGTTGTGCCCCCCTCCAAAGTCCGTGACATTTTGGCCCCCCTCTTGTCGCCGCTCAGCTCGGACCAGAGAGGCAAATTGCACAGAGCACACAACCGGCCAACGGGTTGGGATCCATACATCGCCAAAGCAAAGGAGAGTGCGTTGGCCCACCTGAGATTCAGGTTGGAAGAGAGACGCTCTTGAACAAAGCCGGAAGCGATTCTGTTCCACGGTCTACGAAAGGGCGGATTGTGTGGATGTGCAGTGGAATGACACAAGCGCATATGCTTCTCAAGCACCCTGTCGGTTCTCTTGCCCAGCCGCCATGCATATCAGGGCTCGACATACTGCTCCAGGGGCCCAGCGTGCGTTGCCAAACGCGAGCCAGTCGGCCTACAGCCCGCTGTGGGTCGGCAGCGAGAAGACGTAGTCCAGCAGGTGCAGTCACTCGCGAACGTAGCCGCCTCAGCCCCTGCCTCGGCGACGGCTCGCAGACTTCCACATCACCTCCTCGGGCGTGAGCGTGATCATCCGCGACTCCCTGGGAGCAGAGGAAGAAGGGGTGGGCTGTTGCAGGTGGACTCGCAGAGAACAGAGGGTGAAATAAAGGGCAGGTACCCCGCCCCCCTCGAGCACCCCAGCATCGCGCGGTACCTCTACTTCGGTATGAGCACCGACGCCGACAGACTCAACCTCTTCCTCGAGTACGTGCTCAGCTGCTCCATCATGTCGCTGCTGCGGAAGTTCGGGACGTTCTGCCAACCGGTTGTCCGAAGCTACACGGAGCAGATCCTGCGCGGCCTGCAGTACCTGCGCAACCGCATGATCGTGCACCGCGACAAGGGTGCAACATCCTCGTCGACGGCAACGGCACGCTCCTGCGGTGATCGAGCGGCTCGCGGGCTGCGATTGCGGGCAGCACTCGCTCAAGGGCACGCCGCACTGGATGGCGCCCGAGGTCAGCGAGCAGAATTACTGCTGCAGGCAGTTGGACGTCTGGAGCCTCGGCATCACCGTCATCGAGATGGCCACCGGCAGGGGCCCCCCCTCGCTCGCTGCTGTATGCACAAGCGCCCCGCCCCCGGGGCTGACGGCGGCAATATTCCTCAGAGCTGGGCTTGGAGAAGCACTCGGTGATGCTCAGTGATGACAAGTACGACGTGGAGAAGGCCCTGTCCCACGTCGAGGCCTGCGGCTTTTGCCGCGAATCGCGAGAGTCCGTTTCTACCAGCTCAGGCTCCCGAGAGGT
>CACRSC010000028.1:203069-245238 GCA_902651635.1 Mastigamoeba balamuthi
CCAGCAGCGCGCGGACGACGTCGCTCTTGCCGAACGTGCTCGCGTACATCAGCGGCGTCGTCGCCCGCGGGTCGTCCGACGGGCCCTCCGAGCCCACGCGCCCGTTGGGGTCCGCGCCGCCGCGCAGCAGCGCCTCGACGACGCGCGCGTCGCCCGTGTGGCACGCGAGGATCAGCGGGCTCGTGTTGGGCACGCGGCACTCGTCGACGCGCAGCCCCGCGGCCACCAGCGCGTCGACGACCTCGGCGCTGCCCCCGTGTATCGCTGCGCTCAGCGCGCTCAGGCCCCCGGGCGTGCTCGCCCGCGCGTCGGCGCCCTCTGCGAGCAGCAGCGCCGCGACCCCCGCGTGGCCGTTGCGTGCGGCGATCATCAGCGGAGTCCACCCGTTCCGCGAGCTCTCCGTGTCGGCCCCCGCGCGCAGCAGGGCGCGGGCCACGGGGGCGTTGCCGCGCTTGCAGGCGGCGTAGAGGGCGGTGGCGCCGTCGGGGCGCTGGCGGCGGACGTCTGCGCCGGCCGCGAGCAGCAGGCGCACGAGGGGCTCGCTGCCCAGACGCGCGGCCACGTACAGCGGCGACACGCCGTCCACACGCGCCGCGTTCACGTCGGCGCCGGCGGCCAGCAGGATGGACGCCATCTCGCTGGCAGGGAGTGGGTGGGTGGGTGGGCGTCAGGGCGGCTGCTGGGACGTTTGGGAACACAGAAAATCAATATATCTTATCTTCCGCGAAAATCAAACCGGCATTGATTTTGCCTTGATGCGGCAGCGCAATCTGGTGGGGAAATTGACAGCATCAGAGGAACAGGGAATCCGAGGCGAAACACCCACGGGCAGGGGCAGGGCAATGGTGTTGGGCGTGTTATCGAGTTGAGAAAAAGTCAAATCAATTGGGCCGCGCGAAAACGGAACAGATGAACCGCCCAAAGACACAAGCGAGAGGGGCGGGGCGAAAAAGAGAAAGATTCCTGGAATCAGATAGAGGGGGAATCCAGGATAACGCGATATTAGATTCCCCTCCCGCGCAGATTCTCCGCCCCCGCGCGGCGGCGTGCGCGCACCACTGGCCGGCCATGCACGCGAGCAGCAGCGGCGTGGCGGCGTCGGCGGCGGGGCAGGCCCTGTCGGGGTCGGCGCCGGCCTCGCGGAGGAGGAGGGTGGCGAGGGGGCAGATGCCGGCCGAGGCGGCGATGCCGAGCAGCGACCAGCCCGAGTGCACCGCGTCGCTGAAGAGCTCCGGGCACTCGCGCGCGTACGTGGCGATCGCGCGGCCCAGCTCGCGCAGCGTGCTGCGCAGCTTGGCGGGGTCCATGGGGGGCGCGGGTGCTGGTCCACCGCCGCGCAGCGACGGGCTGAGGGCGGGTGTGGAGTGGGCGCGGGGTTCGCTCGGTTGGTGCACACCGGGAGGGTGTCTGATATTTTGTGCGCCCTCTTCCCCGGGGGATATTCGGGGACACCCCCAGATTTTCAGATCTTGAGCTCACACACTTGCGGCCCGACGCGCTTATCATTTCTGTTTCCTAGCAGTGTGATGTTTCAAGTACGGCAGCCATTTGTGAGTCCACCAGTGGGAGGGGCTCAAATCGAGCTACTGGAATTTGCTGCACTGAGCTGTATGCAAGCCAAAAAAGAGGGGAGTTCGAGTCTTTCTACAAGGGCACTGCGCAAAGGGATGTGGTGGAGGGGCAGCTCTCGCCTCCTCTCGCATCTCCCCCCCCTCCTCCTCCGCTGACTCTTGTGGGGCGCAGCTCGTGGCCAAGTCCAAGGGCGTCAACGTGCTCGAGGTGCCGCCGCCGATGATAAAAGGTGGTGTTTGAGCCGAGTATTTGCGAGAGGGGCCTGCACAGGGACTGAACTGACAGGGCCCCAGCAGAGTTGAAGCACTTTCTGACTGGTGTGAACAATTGCGAAAGGAGTTATCGTGATTGAATTATTGTATGGAGGCAGAGCCATCCTTGATAAAGAAAATCAAATGCCCTGTGGCAGCACAGGTGCATTCCAAAAAGTGGTGTTTAGGAGAGTCTTTGGGAGAGGGAGCTGCACAGGGACTGCTCGCATGGCCGACAGGGCCCCCGGGCAGAGCGAGATGCGGCGAAGCCCCTCAGTATTGCACGGACACGAAGTACGGTGAACCGAGGACGAGGGCAGGCAGGGCAGGGGTGGGCAGGCGGGGCAGACAGGGCAGGCGGAGTATTTCCAGCGGAGCTGCTCCGGAGTAAGTGCGGTCCGGTGGGCATTCCAAGTGCCACACTGCCTGCCAGCCGCCCCGCAACCCCCGGTGGTGTGCCACCACAAGCCCGCTTATGGGTCCCGAATTGCCTCGATTCAGATGCAACAGGAACACGGAACCAGCGACTGGAGTGCTGCGACCCGTCTTGGCCAACAGACCCCATGCGCAGATCCTATTTGTGCTCTCAGCGCCATGTGGTCCGCCCCCCCCCCCCAGCCCGGAAGAGCCAGTGGCGCCGAGGGCCCTCCTGTGACTGATTGGCTCCAGCTTGCCGCGCAGGCACCTGCACGGGGACCTCCAGCAAAGCCCTGAGGCGGGCGAGGGCGCACTGGGGGTACTTGGGGCGGGTCGAGGGCGCACAGCCCCGGGACTGAGCCGCCCGGGTAGCTCACCGGCCAATTTAAAAAATGACAAAGCACCGAAATATCCTCGATGCACGGCGAATATCTGCATTGCCCGTGCTCGTATTGGCTCGCCCTGGCACATGAGACACGTACGTTCCTCTGGGGGGTTGCAAGCAAGCGAGGGCAGAAGCAATGCTGGCTGCTGTCTGGCTTGCATGGCGGGGCAAAGTACCTGGCCTGGCTGGCTGGCTGAGCTTGGCATGCAGCATGAGTGCTGCTGACCACTGTTGGGTCGAGTCAGAGCCCCGACAGAGCACTGGCAGTCCTGCTGGTCGCAGTGAGGAGGAGCGTGCCAGCAGCAGCCATGCCCCTCTGCTCTGAGGAGGAGGGGAGGGTTGAGCATGAGCAGGGGAGATAGAGATACGTGTCAGAGGCAATCACTGGGGCAGCGGAGCCCACGCCACCATTTTGGTCGCCATCCCAACTCACACAAACTTACACAGACTCATATTTGCCCAACCGCCACATGCATTGACCCCAGCAGCATCTGCCTCTGCCGACGATGGTGCAACACGGAGCTGGGCGGCCCACATGCCCAGCCCCGGGATTGAGGCAGAGAGAGAGCTGTGCTCAGTGTCAGTGTTTGTGTATGTGCCGTGTTGCCCACGTTGCCAGCAGTTGCACTCTGAAATGATAATAATGGGGCGTCTGTGTTGTGCTAGTGCTGATTTGTGCTCTCTGCCCATCTCAGCTCAGCTCCAGGGCCCCGCACACGTGCTGCTGGTGCCCTGCTAGTGCTGCTGCCGCCCAGTCAGTGCCTACTGCAGATACTGGCATCAGTGGGGGCATCAGAGTCGCAGAGAAGGAGGGGATGGCAGTGAGGGCCAGGGAGTGCACAACGTGGAGTGGGAGAAAGCAACACAGCTAGGACTTCTTACACAGCAGCTCTTCTGCCACTGCTGCTGCTGCTGCTGCTGTTCCCTCCTTGCTCTCAGCCCCCTCATCAGCATCAGTGCTCTCACCTTCGTGGTTGCTGATGGCCTCGTCATTGGCTGTGACCACAGTGGTATCTTCAGCAATGCCTGGGGCCTTGGTGGCCTTGACCAACTGATCACCAGCCAGAAGCTCGATGCCACCCTTGGTGCCCTGGGTGTCATTTCTGATGTTGCCCTTGTCACCCTCTGTGGTGCCCTCAACCACATCAACCTTGTTGCCCTCAGCATACTCAATGTCTACCTTGGCTTCCTCACTGACCCCGGCTTCCTCATCATCCTTGTCATCCTTGATATTGTTCTCAGAGGCCCTTATTGCCATTGGTATCACTCGTGGTGACCATGGTTGTATCTCTGGCAATGCATGAGGCATCAATGGCCTTAACGAGCAGACTGCCAGCCAGAAGCTCAATGTCCTTAGTGCCCCTGGCATTGATGACGTTGCCCTCAAAGTCATTGACATCTCATGGCCGAGCATGAAGCAGAACAAGTCCTTCAATGGCAAATACAAGGGGCACATGGTGAAGATCCAGATGATGGTCAACAACCAGGGCATTCCCATGAATGTTCGTGGGTTGTATAAGGGAGGGAGTTCACTATAATCTGAAGATCATATAGGGCTCAGCTCCACACATACGAGGGCAACTCCTGATCTAGTATGCAGTGTAGTCTCCCTTGGCCTCCAGGACTGCTTGCAACCGAGCAGGCATTGAAGAAACCAATTTTGAGCATACCCTTAAGAGAGAGACTCTCACTCTTTTCTGAGGCAACACACCAATGCCTTCATAGATTGAGGGTTTGCCTTAGCCACCTTAGCCTTCAGGATGCCTCAGGCATTTTCGATTCCATTAAGGTCAGGACTGCATGCTGGCCAGGGAGGCAGGTGATGTTGTTTTTGGCTTAGCATTGGTACAGTAGAAATCACTACCAACTGTCCCCTATTTAAAAACGATGCTCAATTCTACCATACATTTCACCTAATACAAAATTCTTACCCAGAAAAAACTGATCTTAGTATATTGTATTATCTCCTTTTGCCTCAATAACTGCCTGTAAACGAGAGGGCATTGAGTTGACCAACTTTTAGGCAAACTCCACTGAGAGTTGTCTCCACTCATTTCTAATACAGTGAACCAAGGCAGTAAGAGAACGAGGGTTTGACTCACTAACCCTGGCCTTCAGAATGGCCCAAACATTTTCAATACCATTACAATCAGGGCTGCATGCTGGCCAGGGCAGAGTATGCACATTATGGTCATTCTTCCATTGGCAGCACAATTTACTTCTATGCTTACTATCATTGTCCTCTGCAAGGAGCCACTCAACATGATCCTCTTCATGTCTGATGGATGACAGAAGTGCTTTTTGATAGATATCACACATCTTTTCGGAATTCAGGTTCCCTGTAAAAATATGCAGCATTCCGAATCCATGTGAAGAAAAGCACCCCCAAACCAGTACCTTCTGGGGGTACTTCACCTTCCTGATAAGAAATCGATGACCAGATACTTGTCAGTGCTTTGCCTTAATCCAGCCAAAATGTTGTCTCATCACAAAACCATACATATCTCCAATCTCGCAGCAGATTTTCCTGTGTAAAACCTATGCGAGCTTGTTGATGAGCTATTTTTCCTAATGGCTTAAATAATGGAGCCGGAAACTTGGCCTGAGCAGCATGCAAACGCTGGCGAATAGTAGAGACAGAAGCCTGAAGGTGAAGGGATCTGCGCAGAGCAGCAGCTGAGTGAGGTGGCTTGGATTTGGCCCTGGATAGGATCCGTTTGTCCTCTTTCTCTGAAGTTGCCCTTCTTGCTCTCTTGGTTGGTGGTGCTGTGGCCACAGTGTCAGGCCGGGTTTTCATCTGGTGCTGGATTGATCCAAGTCCACAGTGCATGTACTGTGCAATGCGCTTCTTTCCCCACTGAGGGCCCTTGGGGTGTGAGTGCAGGAACCAAATCTCCCATCTGCTTCTCTGTAAGAGACATATTTAGCATTAAGAGATAATGCAGAAAATAGATACTTCATGATCAGATTCTGAATCGAATGTTGACAATTCCTAATGACACATTTCAGGAATTGTTTGATCAAAAGATAACAGGGGACAGTTGTTAGTGATTTCTACTGTAGCATATTTGACTGGTATGTTTACTGTCATTGTCCTCTGCCAGAAGCCACTCTTCCTGATCATCCCGACAAGCCTGGCGAATCGAAGGCAGGAGAGCCCTCTGATAGATGTCATACATCTTTTCGGAATTGAGATTCCCCTGGAAGATG
This sequence comes from Mastigamoeba balamuthi, assembly GCA_902651635.1. Classification (NCBI taxonomy): domain Eukaryota; phylum Evosea; order Mastigamoebida; family Mastigamoebidae; genus Mastigamoeba; species Mastigamoeba balamuthi. Next base: position 208,905 of record CACRSC010000028.1, read on the forward strand.
TGAAGCCGTCCAAACCCATGTGACGAAAAGCACCCCCACACCTGAACCTTCTGGGGGTACTTAACCTGTCTGACCAAAAATCAATGACCAGAAAGCTGCTTTGTCTTTGGTCCCTCTAGCCAGATTGTGGACTCGCTTATGAACCATACATTACTCCAATCTCTCTGCATATTTTTCCTTGCAAAATCATGCTGTGCTTTTTGATGAATTTTTTTTCACACAGGCTTGAACAAAGTCTGAAACTTGGCATTAACAGCATGTAATTGCCTGAAAATAGTGGATAGTGATGCCCGAAGATGAGGGGACTTGCGGAGGACGAGGACTGTGGATGAGTGTGAGGGCTGAGATTTTACCCTGGCAAAAATTTGTTTGTTCTTCTCTGTTGTTGCTCTTCTGATTTTTTATGGTGGAGGTGAAGCAATACCATCTGGTCGCTGATCCATCCATTGTTGGGCAGTACCACAGCTGAAGTGCACGTACTGTGCAATGCACCTCTTGCACCAGTGAGGGCCCATTGGATGGTTGTGCAAGGAACCATATCTTTCATCTCAGTTTCTCTGTGAGAGACAGTTTTGTCATTATCAGATATTCCGAATTTCAGATATTCTATGATCAGATCATATGATGCCCTATAATCTCTCCAATTGGCATTCTTAGCAATTGAAGTAATCGTGATATAAGATGGGCTAATTGATTGTGATTTGTACTGTATAATGCTGGATTTAGGTCGCCTGTAGTGCAAAATCACTATTAGTGATATAGTGCAATTTAGCTCTAAATTTAGCACAAGTTAGTAATTGAATTACACAAGTAGCACCGAAAAAACATAGCTAAAATTTTTGTGTTACATGTGCAAAAGCTGCAGTGATGACTTTCTGTTTAATTGAATTACTACAGATTTGGCACTTATTTCTTCAAGTACAAGCAACCATACTTTTGAAATTGGTGTGCTTCTATGAACAAATCCTGATCAGAATACTGTGTAATCTCTCTTGGCCTTCCGGCCTGCATGCAACTTAGAAAAAAGTAGAAGTCTATCAAGGGTATTTACAGAATTTAATAGACACAATGCCTGCTGACATAGCATATCAAATGTCAAAAAAGAAGGATTACCTAGACCTTTGGGATGCTTCAGGCTTTTTCGATTCCATTTTGATCAGATTTCAAGCTGGTCAAGGCTGAATGGTAATGTTGTTTTCAGCTTTCTATTGACAGTACAATTGGCAGGTGTTTTTGCTGTTCTCTGTTATAAGTCACTTATATTTAGTAGTAGTACCAAATCTTGCTTTGTTCTTCTGTCACACCTGTCTTTTCCTTCAATTTTGTTTGGTTTCTGATCCGGTAAAAATTGATCAAAATACCTCTTTTGGAGTATCAAATTTCATATAATCTTCTTTTTTCTCATTATTATGTTCCGAGATCTAATTTCCCTTCTTTCCCCTTATTTTTCTCATCATTTCAAAATGTACAACAAAAATCTGTACTTTTCATTGGGTTTTGGAGCCTTTTGGGGGGGGAGAAGGCCCCTTTCCTCCATGAATAAGCCCAGGAGTTTGAGCTTTTTGTCTCATTTCAGCATTATCTCACACGCCATCTCATATTGAGGACAGGATGCCATCCGGATGTGTATCTGATTCACAGCAATGATGTGATGTGGCACTGCTGTGTCATCAGAGGTGCTGCTTTGCATGGCAGCCAACGAACTGGTCAATGCTGTAGCTGTCCCATCTGGTCATTCCCCAGACTTTCTATCCTTGAGCTTGTGGAGGCCCAATACCCCCTGGCAATGGCAGGTGGGACACGGGAAGGACAGATCCTAAGGGGCATGGTGGAAGCTTTGAAACTGCCTCACTTCTTTGTTAGCACCGTGGGGTACTAGTCGAGTGCCCTCGTGGCACTCGGAATTCCAGCTGCTGCTCTGGAGCTCGCACATGTAGATAGCGGAGCTGGCCACCTGGACTGCTCGCTGCCCTTGAACTCGGGCGCCCAGCTGCGGCCTCCAGCCCAAGGGCAGCACATCGTTGAGCTGCATGGCTGCTATGAGGCTGAGGGAGCATCACTGGGCTGTGCTCAGATCAGCCTGCACAGTTCTGAGGGTCCAGCAGTGTCACAACGGTCATCCCCAATGCGTCCTCGGAGTACGTGCCCTGGCAGGCCTCGTCAGCGGCGACAGCAGAGATGAAGCCGTCAATGTATATATAGATCCCTCAACGGGCTTTTTTTCCCCTCGAGGATGCTGCGCGGGCGCCTGAGGATCCTCCTGACCATATACGCAGAAGACGACAGCACGATAAGAGCCCCTCCTGCTGCTCGGGAACCAGCGAGTAAGAAATGTGTCAGAAGAACAAAAAAACCCAAGTGCCGGATTGCTCACATGCACAGTGCACGAGCCAACCACATCGCGCAGTGCCTGCAGCGACACTTCGGCGCACGTGCCCGTGTTTGAGCACCAGCCACAGGAGGAGTGGGCTGTTCAGGCCGTTCACCACCTCATCGGCTCACAGATGTCCCTGGAGCCCTCGGAGCTCCCATGCGATATCCGCGAGGCTTCCAGGCTCGCAGACGAGACGCTAGTGAGGTGGTCCATACCCGCATCCTGAGCTGTGTAGTCGACCCTCAGAATCTGAGTGTGGCCCCGGAGGACCCGCAGTACAGAACAGCTCGGCCAGGGGTCACTGGGAGTCCGGGGGTACAGTCAGTCACCAGGGAGGTCCAGTGTCCATCGATCGATGTGAGAGCAAGCGCGAAGATGCCGTAGAGTGCAGAGGGGACCGTAGTCCACGGGCAGTGATCTGCTGTAGCTGGGCAGAAGTGCACAGCCGTTGCCCGCACAAAGCCAGTAGCTCGTGTCCTGCACGTAGACGGCCAGCGGCGAGCTCTCGCCGGCCACTCACATGGCCAACCTGGCATCTGCAGGCCGCTCGACGAGCCCCGTGGTCCACTGAAGTTCGCCCTTGAGCCAGCCAGCACAATCTGCTTTCGTTCTCCGAGATAGTGGCGCTGGCACCCAATAGAGTGCCTCAGATGTCACGGCAGATATTATTACCCATTCTTCTGTAGAAACCCACACTTAGAAAACCCCCGAGCCCCAGCCCGTGTGGCGGTGTGAGCGTGCCTACCAATTGCCAGAAGATGATGGCCGCCTGCGTCTCGGGGAGCATCGCCACCGTGATCCGCACCGCCCTGCAAAGTGCACCACTACCCCCGCGCAGCCTCTCCTCTCCAACCGCCTCAACCGTCTCTCCCCTACAACAGAGTGCGGTGAATCGCAGCACTGCGTCGTCGTACCAAGCGACGGCAGGCTCAGGCGCACATATGGCAAGGCCGGGGCTGCGATGCGCGCTCCTCTGCTGCCTATGTCGCACGCCGCTGTCGTTGTATCGCCACTGAGCGCCGCTCAGCTCGGCCTCCTCCCTCGGGGTACGAGATCGTCACGCTCCCTCTGCAGCGCCCGCTCCGCTCTCCCCCGGCCCGCTACGCCCGCGCCCGCGTCTGCTGATCGCCTGGGTGGCCCCGCCCCTGCCTGTCTGCCCTCAGAGGTGAGAGTCGGATCGTTCCTGAGCCTTCCCCTCGAGGCGAATCTCCAAAGAAGCACATACCGCATCGAGGACGCCGTCCTCCGTAACTCTGAAATCTGCCTTGTCCTGAGGCAGTACCTCACGTGCGACCAGGCCGTGGCAATCGAGCCCGGCCAGATGGGAAGGACGTACGTCGAGCTGGCTCCCCTCTTCTCCCCTGCTCCCCACTCTCTCCTCTGCCCCTCTGCCGCCCGCCGCCTGCCTTTTGATTATCTGGCCGCTCCCGTCACTCCCGTCGGTGACCAAATCGGTGTGTGCGTGGCGTGCTGCGCACCTCCAGGCTGCACTGGAGAATCCTGCCCATCGGCAACTTCGCGGCAGGGATCAGGGCGCCGGCCCAGGCGGCGGAGGCGGCAGCCGCGGCGAACACGATTGACTACTTCGACGAGCTTCAGGCAACTCGCGACGAACTGCAGTCGGCGGGCGTGGTGTTCGACGCCACGCTGTGGTCAAGCGAGAGCTTCGTGCGTCGTTGGAGACAGGCGGGCGCGCCAGACGGCTCCATGACGTATGACCTGGCAGTGGACCCGGTCGTTGACCGTATCCGCCCGGTCGTCCTGCAGATAAGGGCCACCCAACACGCCGAGCGCATCGCTGTCCTCGGCCTCCTCTGCCTCTGCCCGCCCGCCGACGCCAACGCCCGCGCCCGCCCGCCCTCGCCCTCGACCTCGACCTCGACCTCGCCGGCGATCTCGGTCGCCCCTTCGGCCGTTGTGTGCGCGCAGGTGCCTGCGCCCCAGAGCCCTGCAACGACGTGCGAGCTCGGGGGGGAGGAGAAGGTGGAGAAGGGGGAGGAGGAGGAGGAGGAGGAGGAGGAGGAGGAGGAGGAGGAGGAGGAGGAGGAGGAGGAGGAGGAGGAGGAGGAGGAGGAGGAGGAGGAGGAGGAGGAGGAGGAGGAGGAGGAGGAGGAGGAGGAGGAGGAGGAGGAGGAGGAGGAGGAGGAGGAGGAGGAGGAGGAGGAGGAGGAGGAGGAGGAGGAGGAGGAGGAGGAGGAGGAGGAGGAGGAGGAGGAGGAGGAGGAGGAGGAGGAGGAGGAGGAGGAGGAGGAGGAGGAGGAGGAGGAGGAGGAGGAGGAGGAGGAGGAGGAGGAGGAGGAGGAGGAGGAGGAGGAGGAGGAGGAGGAGGAGGAGGAGGAGGAGGAGGAGGAGGAGGAGGACGCGGAGGAGGAGGACGCGGAGGTGCTCGCTGGCAGGATCCTCGGCGTGATCAAGGGCTACGCGGCGGCTGACCAAGTCGACGACGCCGAGAACGCTCAGGGCGACGTCGACGTCGACGTCGACGAGGGCACCGAGGACGAGGTCGAGGACAGCAGGAACGACGAGGTCGGGGTCGAGGGCGCCGAGGTCGACGAGGACAACGCGGTCGACGTGGGTGACGAGGACGATGCCAAGGACGCCGAGGTCGACGAGGGCGCCGATGTCGAGGTCGAGGGCGACAGGGGCGACGACGACTACGACGACTACGACGACGACGACGAGGTCGAGAGCGCCGAGATCGACGAGGGCGCCGATGTCGACGTCGAGGATGTCGGGGACGCAGTAGAGGACCACAGGTATCCCCCCCCCGTTCACGCTCAACCCTCCCTCCTCCTCGGAGCAGAGGGGCATGGCTGCTGCTGGCACGCTCCTCCTCGCTGCGACCAACCGCCGGTGCTCTGCCGGGACGCTCCGACTCGACCCAACAGCCAACAGCGGCACGCATGCCGCATGCCGCGTGCCGGGCACAGCCAGCCAGCCAGGCCAGGCAGCTGGCCCCGGCATGCAACGGCCAAACAGCACGCCAGCAGCGTTGCCTCTTCCCTCGCTTGCTCCCGGAAGATCGTGTCTCTCGTGCGAGGCCGAGGGCCGATCACCCGAGTGCGGGCGATGCAGATACTCGCCTGCGCGGCATTGTCTCGGTGCTTTGTTTTGTTGGCGGTGGGCTCAGTCCCGGGGCCAAGACGGGTCGCGTCGCTCTGGTTACGTGTCGCTGCCGCAAACCTGAATCAAGGCAATTCGGGACCCATAAGTGGGCTTGCGGTGGCACACCGGCGGGGGTTGCGGGGCGGCTGGCAGGCAGTGTAGCACTTGGAATGCCCACCGGACCGCACTTACTCCGGAGCATCTCCGCTGGAAATCCTGCCCCGCCTGCCCCGCCTGCCCACCCCTGCCCCGCCTGCCCTCGTCCTCGGTTCGCCGGACTAGCCATGCCCGTGTAATACTGAGGGGCTTCGCCGCATCTCGCTCTGCCCGGGGGCCCTGTCGGCCATGCGAGCAGTCCCCGTGCAGATCCCTCGAAAGACACCCAAACACCACTTTTTGGAATGCACCTGTGCTGCCATCGGGCGAACACCAAGCCTTGGGTTACCTGGGTGTTGCCTTTTTTTTTGACAGATTTGGGATGGCTGGCTTCGGGGGGAGGAAAAGGAACCAAGGGGTTAAGAGACCTTCCCCCTCGGCACACACCTCCTCGCCAACAGAATAACAAATGCCTCTCGACCCGTTGTGCGCAGAAATCACCCAGACCGCATCACCGAAGGGAAACCTTGTCGAGAAAAACTCGTCTCAGTACAACTGAAACCACGAAGACCGCCCACACAATTAATTTGGGCCCTCGACTCTGTGGAGACCACTATCGCAGTTATCGCACGTCACGATCCCAGCAGCGATTGCTGTTGTTTTAGATGGTGCATGTCGCGCGGATACCGTGACCCAGCGACATCATCACGCATCGTCATCATTTCTGCAGAGGGGGGGGGTTGGGGGATATTCGGGCCGGAATCTGCGAATATGACCCCACACCAGTGTGGGACGGCACTCGCTCACCCCTGACCCCCCCGGAGGCCATGCAGCCCCGCGAGCGGGTGCCCCTCCTCGCGCCCTGCGCCCCCTCGCGCCTCGACGCGTGGCTGGCGTCGCTGTCCTCGTCCTCGTCCTCCGCTGCCTGCGCCCCCGGTGGCCCTCTGCTGCCGCCCCTCTCCCCCTTCCCCCCCATCGGCAGCGGCGACGGCAGCGAGGGCGACGGCACGGGGAGCCCCCGAGTGGACCGCGGCCTGCGTGCGGAGTCGCTGCTGGGGCACCACGCGCTGCGGTGGTCGCTGGCGTGGCTGGCCCTCAGCTCGCTCTCGCACTGCGCTGCCCTCGTGGCCCTCAGGTCCGCTGCTCTCTCTCTCTCTCTCTTCTCTCTCCCCTCTCTCCTCTTTCTCTCTCTCTCTCTTCTCTCCTCTCTCTCTCTCTCTCGCTTCTCTCAGGCGCCGTTGCTGGGCGTCTGTCCTCTGACGGGGTGCTGCTCTCATCGTGCCGCACGACACTTTCTCAGGTGCGCACTTAGCCTCTCCTCTCACTCTCTCCACTCTCTCCACACACTCTCTCCTCACTGGTGCTTCGCTCTCTTCTCTCCTCTTGGGTGTGCCACTGTTGGGTGCTGTTCTCTGATGGGGTGCTCTCGTCGCACTGCACTGGCTGTGCTTGTGGCCCTCAGGTGCGCTGCCCCTTCCCCCCGTGTAGCTCTGCTCTACACTGGCAGTGACTGATGGTTGGGCTGGCCCTCTCGTCGTCGCTGGCGCTGTGGTTGTGGCCCTCGCGTGGCTCTCAGGTGCGCTGCACATCTCCCCCTTCGCCTTGCATAGCTGCACAGCGACTGACGGAGGGAGCTCGTTGCTCTTGACCTCACAGGTGCGCTGGCCCATCCCCCCACTGTAGCTTGCGCTCTGCTCTGACAGCGGCAGATGGGGGTGGGGCCAAGGTGGTGGCAGGGCGGTGTCTTGGCGTTGCTCGAGTGGCCGTGGGGCGTTGTCGACTGGCCCCCTTGCGTCGCCCTCGCCTGCGCTGCTGGTGCCGGCTGGGCCCTCGAGGGCGCTCCCCACCGCCTCCGCCTGCGCCCTCTTGCGACGCTCGCCTACCTCACTGGTACGCCTGCCAGGGCCCTGCGCCCTCCCCCCTGACGCCGCACTGTCCCCGCAGTGGGCCTCGCGCTGGTGGCCGTCGCTGTCGCCCTGCTGCTGAAGCAGTTCTTCGACGTGCGGCGCGAGTCCAGTGCGCTCTGCCTGCCTCTCGCTCGCCTGATAGTCTTGGCAGGCTGCGAGCTGCGCGACGACACTGAGTGGGACCTCCTGGCGCTCAACTGCGTCCGCGTGGCGCTGCTTGCCGTCCTCGTCCCCGGGGCTCTCGACGCCTACGCCCGCTCCCTGTCGTTCCTGTGGCCCCTCCGCTCCATCCAGGCCAGCGACGCCGAGAAGGCCCGACAGACCCAGCCAGCGAGCCCTCCCTCCTCGCTCACGCTGCGTGCAGGTGCTCATGGCCAAGCCGGGCGCCTCGCTGCTGGAGCGCTACTCGCGGCTCTCGATGCTCGTGCTCGCCCCCTGCTGCTGGCGCCGCCGCCTCGACAAGCGCACCGCCAGCGCCCTGCGGGTGCTGCACTACTGCGCGCACCTGGCCGTCGAGGCGGCCCTCGCGCTGGTCGTCGCCACGCGCGGGTGGAGCCCCGTGCGCCTGCTGCCCCCGTGCGCGGGCCTCTGCGCCAGCGCCCTCGCCCTCGCCTCGTCCGTGCGGCCGCTCGACACGCCGCACGTGCTGCGCGCGTCGATCGCGTTCGGCACGCTGGCGGTCGTCTCTGCGCTCGCGCTGCTGCCCATCGACGCCGACGCCGTCGCCTGCGCGGGCTGCCCGGCTCTGCGCTGCGCCGGCGTCGTCTCGCTGGCCTGCAGCGCCGCCGTCGGCAACGCCGCCCGGATGAGCACGGTGGCGCACCTGTCGACGCGCTACCACAGGAGGCTGTGGGAGATGGTCTTCTGGAGGGCCACGGGCCTCTCGCCCCTCGCGGTGCCCTCCGGGGCCCGCGGGGGCCGCCGTGCGCCCTCGTGGCTGCGCAGGGCCGCGGGCAGGGTGACCGCTCGCGGCGTCGCCTGCGCCGCCGTCGTCCTGCTGTGCGCCGCGGGCGCCGCCGTGGTGGCCGCCGCGTGGCTGAGGCCCGTCGTGTGGTCGCGGGCTGCCGAGCGCCGCCTGTGCGGCGTGGCGCAGGCGGTGGCGCTGGCCGACTGCGTCCACAACGGCACCAGGGGCGGCCACAGGTACAGGCTGTTCCTCGAGGCCCCGGCGGGCAACGGGACGGCCGTGCACGGGCGCGTGGACGCCCCGGGGTGCTACGCGGAGGCGCCGGGCAGCGTGCAGTGCTGGCTGGTCCGCAGGGGCCCGGTGGCCACGCTGGGCGTCGCCAGGGGCAGCACGGACCTCGCGGGGCCCGTCTTCGTGATGGCGGCCCTCGCGCTCGTGGCGGCCACGTGCGTGGCGGCGCCCCTGTGCGCCCGGGGCAAGCGATTCTGTTGAATTTATGGACAGCAAGTGATAAACTGCAGCGTTGTGTTGGTTTCAGTACTGACGGCCGGTTTGGGGGGAGATCTCGTATCGTACCCGCGATATTTTGGGGGATACGAGATCCGCGTATCGGCCGCGGGATATCGCGATATCTCGGCTCGTTTTTTTGGGGGTGTGCACGAATATCTCTGGTCGCGCCAGAAAGCGTCAGCACTCTCATCGTCATCACAACTATAAATATTTCCTGCCCTCCCCTCCAGTGCGCTCACTGCGTGCGTCGCCCCCCCACCACCACCACCCGCCCGCTCACCACACCAGCACGCGCTCCGCCTGCCGCCCGCTCGCTACTCCGCGGGCTCTTGTTGTCTTTTTTTCCTTCCTTCCGTCTTCTCTCTCTCTGCCTTTGCTGCACGGCAATCTGAGCTCTGCACAGCAGCGAGCGCGAGGACAGCAGGCAGCACAGCCGAGGACGACGCCATGGCCGAGCACCACGACGAGGCGTCGCACGAGCGCGACCCCGACGACGACGAGGACGAGGAGGACGACGACGACGAGGACGACGAGGAGATGCGCGACTTTGTCGTCGACGAGGTCAGCGAGGAGGAGGAGCAGCCCAGCAGCGACGACGACGACGACGGCAGCGCCGGCGACGAGGGCGGCGCGGGTGCCGCGGGGGCCGACGGGCGCAAGCACCACCACAAGCGCCGCAGGCCGCAGCGGCTGGACCCCGAGGACCTCGCGCTGATCCACACGGAGGTATTACATTTTCTAGATTCAGATCGGATTATTGCGCGGTGAATCCCAATTCGGAATATTCGCTCAACTCGCCCTGCGCGGCCGCCGCGGCGCGCGCGCTCGGGAGCAGGAGGGGAATAAGGACCGCGCCACTCCGCTCAAGAGGCTGCGCAAGGGCCCCGCGACGGAGCGCGCCGAGGAGGCCGCCCCCTCAGGGGGCCCCGCTGCGCCCGAGGACGCCGAGAACACCCTCAACCGGCAGATCTGGGGCACAGGTGAGAGAGCCGCCTCTGTGTGTGCGCGCGCGCCCGCGCTGGGAGCGGGGACCCCCCGATGGGGCCCTTTGAACATGTGAAAATATCTTTTTATCAATGCCGTAGCGCCGCGCGCGGGATACTCAGCTGCGCGCGCGGGCGGGGCCCCGGGGGCGATGGCTGAGCAGACGAGCCCGAGGAGGCGGTGGACAGCGCGGCGGAGGAGGAGGCGCAGATCGCTGCCGACGAGGACTTTATCGACTACGGCGACGGCGAGGGCGGGGCCCGGGCGACGGCGGCCGAGTACAGGCAGCGGCGGCGGCACGCGGCGGCCAGCGCGGCGGCGTCGTCTGGCACGAGCACGCGGTCGATGCAGCTGCTGCGCGACATCTTCGGCGCGCGGCCAGAGGACCAGGACGCCGACGACGGCATGGACCTCGAGACTGGCGCTGGCCCCCTCGAGCGCATCGACGGCGAGAAGGTGCGCGCCCCCCGCGTTGCACCCCCACCCAATCCCGCGTCATCCCCTGCCTGGGGGAGAGGAAGAGGAAGAGGGAGAGGGAGAGGATTGGGGAGCGGGTGGAGGGAAGACACACACGTGTCCCCTTTTTTGCTCAGAGGGAGAGGGGCGCGAAGAGTGTGCCCGATGACAATTGATTTGCTGCCACATTTGTCTTACCGTTTCCCCGGCGGGTCTGCCCGCGAACCAAGGCATCCCGCATCAATTGAACCGTGCTTTCACTGTCGCGGCACCCGCTCCCCCGGATTATTACGTCATTTGCGATTCGCTTTCAAAAACCGGGGGGCAGTTGGGGCCTTCATCAGTTGATTCCTGCTGACGGGTGGGGGCTCTGCAGACGCTGCAGGACGCGTTCGAGCCCGAGGTGCTGAAGCAGAAGTACATGCTGCCCGAGGACGACGCCATCCGCGCGACAGACGTGCCCGAGCGCCTGCAGCTGCGCGACAAGGCGATCTGGGGCACCGCCGACGCCCGCGCCAACGCGGCGCCCGACGCCCCGGACCACCTCGACGAGGAGGCCGAGTGGATCTGCAAGCAGCTCGACCCCCCTCGCCAGCAGCAGCAGCAGGCCGAGAGCGCGGCGGCGGCGGAGGCGATGGAGGCGCCCAGGGACGAGCAGAGGATCGCGAGCACGCGGGCTGTGCTCGAGGCGCTGCACAGGGACCGCCTGGAGCCCGCGTACATACACACGTACCTCGCAGACGCCACGGGGCGCATGGACCTCGCGTACATATGGGACATCTTCGACGCGGACGAGCAGTACCACTCGCTGCGCGCGCGCAAGTCCCGCGCGGCCCGCGGGCTGCCGCAGGACGACGGCACCGTCGCGGACATGGTCGCCTCGGCCGAGAACGACGCCGAGGTCGCCGACCTGCTCGAGTGCGCCGAGCTGGCGGCCGCGCGCGAGAACCCCGTGCGGCGCGACCTCTACGCGCGCGCGCGCCGCGCGGGCCTCGGGGCCGTCGCCGAGCGCCTGGGGCTCAGCGCGCGGCAGTTTGGCGACAACCTGACGTACGGCATGCTCAAGCACAAGCCCGACGACCCGCAGCTGCTGCCCGAGGACGTGGCCGTGGGCTACGCGGCCGCCGACGCCGGGTTCTCGACGGTCGAGGACGCGCTGGCGGGCGCGCGGCACATACTGGCGCGCGAGATCGCGGCGGACCCGCTGGTGCGCAAGGCCGTGCGCGAGGGCTACGAGGGCCACGCGGTCGTCAGCACGGCGCCGACGCGCAAGGGCGCAGAGGCCATCGACGTCTGGCACCTCTACGCGCGCGTCAAGCGCCTCAGCCGCAAGCCCGCGCGCGAGTTCCTGCGCGACACGAGCTTCGCGCTGCTGCGCAGGGCCGAGCAGGAGGGCTTTGTCGACGTGCGCTTTGAGATGCCGCCCGAGGCCCACGCGAGCATCGCGCGCAGCATGAAGACGGTCTTCCTCAGCGAGAACGTCAGCGACACGGCGCGCGCGTGGAACGAGCAGCGCGCGCTGGTCATCGAGGAGGCGCTGACGGGCGTCCTCTACCGCTCGCTCGAGCACCAGCTGCGCGCGAGGCTGTTCACCGAGGCCAGCAACCGCGTGATGCACGAGGCGGCCGAGGCGCTCGAGGCCGTCATGGGCGTGGCGCCCTACCTGCCCAGGGACAGCGCGGGGTCCGGGGCGGGGCTGAGCGTCGTGGCCGTCCTCGTCGACGACGAGCCCCGGGCGAGAGGCTCCCCGCCGCTGACGGTGGCCACGCACGTGCACCCCAACGGCATCCCCGGCGCCTCGATCTCCCTCAACTACGCGTCGCTCCACAGGGTGCGCCCACCCCCTCCCTCCCGCTCCATCTCTCTATTGCTTCTGTTCCCCCCTTTTTTTACGTTCTTTGACCACTTGACCAAATAGTACAGTGTTTTGTTCTGTGCGCTGTGTAATGTGTGCTCTTCAATGCGCCTCTTCTGAACTCGCCTTCTGAAGGAGTATTGGGCTTGCTCGCAACACACTCCATTCATCCACGTTTTGTCCTCATTCCTGACTCCATGACCACTGCAGAGAGACAACCCTGGCGAGTCGAAGGAGCAGTGGGCCGTGGCAAACGACCAGGAGAAACTGATGTGCGTCGCACCGCTCTCGTGGCGACAGCCAACGAACCCAAATGCAACGCGCAAACTCACGCGGCTGCCCGCAGCGAGTTCATCAAGACGCACAGGCCGCGCGTGGTCTGCGTGGGCGCGGCCAACATGGAGTCGCGCAGGATCTACCAGCTGCTCTCTGACGCCGCGCGCGACCGCGAGCGCCTGCGCTGCGACGTTGTCTTTGTGGACCCGACGGTCCCGCGCGCGGCCTGCCGCACCGACGTCTACGCGCAGTCTATGCCGCGCGCGACGCCGCTGCTGCGGGCGGCCGTCTCGTGCGCGCGGATGCTGCAGGACCCGCTGGTCGAGACGGCCAAGCTCTGCACGGGGCCCAACGGCGCGGCGGACCTGCTCTGCCTGCCGCTGAGCCCGCTGCAGGGCATCGTGGCCGAGGCGCGGCCCGAGCGCTTTGCCGAGGTGCTGCAGCGGCGGTTCGTCGACACGGTGAACCTCGTGGGCGTCGACATCAACGCGGCGTGCTCGGACGAGCAGTCGCACCACCAGCGCTGCGTCGTGCAGTTTGTCGCGGGGCTGGGCCCGCGCAAGGCCGACGCGCTCGTGCGGGCGCTGTCGACGCGCGGGACGGGCGGCGTCAGCGAGCGGCGGCAGCTCGAGGACGTGCTGGCGTCGCTGCACGGCGGCGGCGAGCAGGGCGACAGCGGCTGCGTGTACCGCAACTGCGCGGGGTTCGTGCGCGTGCTGAGCACCGACCGCGAGACGGCCACGCAGCCGCTCGACGGCACGCGCGTGCACCCCGAGCACTACAAGTTCGTCTTCAAGCTGGCGGCAGACGCGCTCGACCTCGACATGAAGTCGACCGAGCCCGAGGCCATCGCCAAGGCCATCATGCGCCAGCCGCGCAAGCTCGACCTCGTCGACATCGACAAGCTCGCCGCCGAGATCGGCCGCAAGATGAAGCAGCGCATGACGTCGCTGATGCACGACGCCGTCGCCGAGGTGCGCAGCCCGTTCTACGAGCGCCGGCCGCCGCGCGTCGACGTGAGCCCCGAGCGCGTCTTCGACCTCGTCACGGGCTCGCACGTGGCCCAGGGCCAGCACGCGGTGCTGCTCGTGCGCCGCGGCGAGCCGCCCGAGGTCAGCGGGTCGCTCTCGGGGCTGCCGCAGGGCGTCCTCGCGCGGCTCGTCTGCTCGGCCCAGGGCGCGCGCTACGAGAGCGGCTCGGCCGTGACGTGCGTCGTCGACGACGTCGACTACGACAAGTACGCGGTCAGCGCGGTGCCGTCGGACGACCGCGCGGGCGTCGAGCGGCTCGCGCGCCGGGCCCGCGAGCGGCTGCTCGACGTGGAGAAGTACCTCGCCGACGTCGAGGTCACGTTCGGCCCGCCCGCCGAGCTCGTCCGCGCCGTCGACGAGGAGCGCGCGCGCTCGCGCAGGGCCGGCGGCAGCGGCGGCCTCGTGCACACGGCCGAGGAGGACGCCGAGGTGGAGCGCCGCCGCCGCGAGAAGCAGCTGCGCAAGGAGATCGAGGCCGAGGTGGTCTACTCGCGGGCGACGACGCACCCGCTGTTCCGCAACCTCGGCCCCCGCGGCGTCGTCCAGCACATGCAGGGGCGGCCCGTCGGCGACGTCGTCATCCGGCCCAGCACGAGCAACCCCAACGCGCTGACGCTGACGTGGAAGGTCGCCGAGGGCGTGCTCTGCAACTACCACGTCGACGAGCGGGCCAAGCCCAACGTGCTGACGCTGGGCCGCGAGCTCGAGCTCGGCGGCGCCACGTACCAGGACCTCGACCACATCCACGCGGCCTTTGTCGAGCCCCTCAACATCCTCCTGCAGCAGGCCTCGCGCAGCCCCAAGTGGCGCTCGGGCGGCAAGACGGAGCTCTACCACATGCTCAAGCAGGAGAAGGTACCAAAACAAAATCTCCGAATCAACTGATATTTTTCCCGCCCGGACTAAACAAATCTCGCGATCTTCAGGACCTGAACAGCAGGACGATACCGTACTTTGTGGCTGCGTCGAGGGACAAGCCCGGGGACCTGGTGCTGGCGTACCTGCCGAGCACGCGGCCGAGGTTCGAGCAGGTCGCGATGACGCCGCAGGGCTACCGCCTGCGCGAGAAGCTGTTCAGCAGCCTCGACCACCTCTTCGACTGGTTCAAGCGCCACTGGCGCGACTCGCACGCCCCGGCGCAGCCCAACAGGCCCGGCCAGCGCAACCAGCCCTCGTCCTCGTCGTCGTCCTCGCGGCACCGGGACTCTGCGGCGTCGTCGTCGTCTGCGGGGGCGTCGGAGCGGAGGAGCAGCAGCAGCGGCTGGGGCTCTGCCGCGCAGCAGCCTGCGGCTTCTGGGGGCTGGTCGGCGCCGGCGCAGAGCAACACGCCGCCGCCAGCGATGCCGCCGTGGTCGGGAGCTGCGGCCGCCTCGTCGTCGTCGTCGTGGGGGTCGTCGGGAGACGGCGGCAGCGGCAGCGGCGCGTGGGGCCGCCAGAGCAGCGGCGGCGGCGGCGACAGCGGCTCGTCGGGCTGGGGGTCTGGCGGCGGCGCCAGCAGCTGGCCGAGCAGCAGCGGCGGCGGCAGCGACAGGCGCGAGTCGTTCGGGGGCAGCGGCGGCAGCGGGGGCGGCAGGGGCGACTGCTACAACTGCGGCAAGCCGGGCCACATGAGCCGCGACTGCCCCGAGCCCCGCAGGGGCGGCCCGGGAGGCAGCGGCGGCGGCAGGGGCGCGTGCTACAACTGCGGCAAGCCCGGGCACATGAGCCGCGACTGCCCCGAGCCGCGCACGGGCGGCGGCGGGCGCGGGGCTGGCGGAGCGCTGTGCTACAACTGCAACAAGCCCGGGCACATGAGCCGCGACTGCCCCGAGCCCCGGGGCGGCGGCGGCAGCAGCGGCAGCAGCCGACAATCGGACGCCGGCTGGGGCTCTGGCTCGTGGAACGCGCCGTCGTCGTCGTCGACGTCTGGCGGGGGCAGCGGCAGCGGCTGGGGCTCGTCGTCCAACGCCGAGGGCGGCAGCAGCGGCTGGGGAGCTCCCGCGCAGGGAGGCAGCGGCAGCGGCAGCGGCAGCGGCAGTGGCAGCGGGTGGGGCGCGCCACCGCAGGCTGGAGGGCAGGGCGGCAGCGGATGGGGCTCGGCGGGCGGCAGCGGTGGGTGGAACACCTCTGCGCCGAGCGGCAGCGGGTGGGGACAACCCGGGGCCCAGGGCGCCCATTGAGCACACGTTGCCCGGTTGCAGCCTATTGTCTGTCGTAGCATTTTAACATAGCCGCTCGTTTCGTTCGTATTCACGTTTCACAGAGGTTTCCTGACCTTTGTTACATCATCAGTGTGGTTTGTTTGCCTATCTCTTTCAGGGCATTTTTACACCTGTTAAACACTGCAACCTCTTGATGCATGAAGAGCTTACTTGTCCGGAGCATTTTTGGGGGAATGTACCAGCCATCGTACCTGTTGAAAACCGGAGACAGCTGCATTGCTTCCAACAACTCTGGTGCATTGTCTTTGGTCTCGATGAGCGGGGACGGGAGACTACCTCCGTATGCGACTGGCTCCAGTTGGGACTCGCTTATGTACCGACTATATGCCAATCTGAGGCGGTCAGATAGTCCATAGTATGTTTGGATGAACAGTCTGGTCTGATTTGCACCGAGATTGACCAATTTCAGTTTTGACTGAACCTTGATCCGGTAGAGACTTCCACCATGTTTTTGTGCATAGTACTGTGCTGTTGGCTTATCCAGAGCAAACCAATTGCCATCCAGTGGGTTTCCTGAGCACCCACGGTATAGGGTGGTCCTGGGGGATATTAGCACCGCTTGTGGTCCGGAGGGAGCTGGCTGTGACATGGAGGGGATATTGTTGCAGATGAAGCCAACAACACTTGTGAATGAGATTCTCCGTTATAAGCCGTCAAAGAGTGCTTCTAGATTGCCAGGAGAACCATGATCGAGGTCTTATTGGCAATGCCACGCCTGCTCATTCTTGCATCAGAGAGAAGCACCAGAAGATGCAGGATCCAGAAAAAGCACTCTGGCGGAAATTCAGTGCACAAGGAAAATGGAAATGACGAAGGGGATGAACATTCATTGTTCAAAGCAAATTGTCGAGATTGGCATCTTTTGCGAAGTTCGATCTTGCGAGCTGCTATCTCTGTTGACTGTGGGTGGCCGCCACACCGCTCAAGAAACCTTGTGGGAGCCACGAAGATCGCAGGTTATCTCCCCACTGGCTCCGAGATATGAGTACACATCATTCGGTGAGATCTGCGGGACCGTTTAATACGTTCGTTGGTCTTGTCTTTAGAATTTGAGAGGACTGGTCCCACCTTTGGCAGGACCGAGAAAAATTGGCCCGAAGGCCATAAACGCAATTGACAGACCCCATACACGGTTATCTTTAGTAAAAGGCGAAAGATAAAATCGCTCTGTATGAAGTCCTTGCGTTGGTATACCCTTGCCGCCGATTCCACAGCGCGTTTTATCGACCAAAGCGAAAAACAAACCTTATGGGTTGACAGAAAAAACCAAGTCCTGTTTAGCTCCCGATGCCCTCTGCGCGACAAGGGGACACGACCGCGGGAGACGCAGAGAGCAGCTCTTCACAGGATGGAGATGGTCGTGTCGACAGGGTCGGCCTCGGGGTAGCGCGCCTGGAACGACGCGATGACGCCATCGGGGGAGGCGTCGAACCACTGCGCCTGCACTTTGCCCTGCGCGTCGATGTACGTGTGCGCCTGCACGAAGATCTTCCTCGGCTTGGCCTTGGCGATCACGCGGGCCCTGACGGCCAGCCAGTGCTCCTCGGCGACGCTCGTGAGCGAGCCGTAGAACGCGCGGGCCTCGGCGGCGTCTGCGGTGGCCCTGCAGTGCTGTATGTGGTTGAGCAGCCCGCGTATCGCCGGCACCCCGACGCTGGCGATCTTCGAGCGGTCCAGCGACACGACGACGTCCGAGTCGCCGACGGGGGTGACCGCGACGAGCCCCTGGCCCGCCGCCAGCAGCGTGCGCAGTATCGCGTAGCGGGCCTGCATGTGCGCCTGCCTCCACCTGCCCGTCTCCGCCGTGTAGTACTCGAGCGACGCAACGCCGGCCCTCGCCATCATCTGCACAGCAGTCAGCAGCGCGGGCAGAGGAGCGAGCGGGGCTTGCGGACCAGCCAGTTGACGTAGGTCACGTCGTCCTGGCAGGCCTTGTCGGCGTGGCCGAAGATGCGCAGCACGTCGGCAGAGGTCGAGAGCAGCAGCCCCACCGACTCTGCGCGGCACTCCTCCATCGTGCTGGCGACCTCCCCGAAGACCGACTCGTACGTCTGGCCGGGCTCGTACCACGTCGCGATGGGCCTGCCCGTCAGCGGCGAGACGGGCAGCTTCGCCGGCGGCACCCCGGCCTTCTCGGCGACGAAGATCTTGCCGCTGCCGTGGCCCAGCAGCTCGTGCAGGCCCACCTGCACCTCCATCGCGGCCGCGCGCTTCGTCTGGATCAGCGCGTCGTCCTCGGCAGACACGAACTCGACGCGCTCCCCTGCAGGGCTGCGAGGGGATCAGAGACGGGAGGGGAGACGGCCAGAGGCCCGTACGTCGCGCGGGCAGCGTTGGAGAGGCTGACGTTCTTGAAGCCGTCCTTCTGGCGGATGTCCTCGTAGTTGGGCAGGTTGATGCCCAGAGGGACGCCGCTGCTGGCGAACGAGAGCACCTCGATCGCGGTGAAGTCGGGGCGCAGGAACACGTCCTTCTCGAACTCGTGGCCCCAGGGCAGCAGGCTCAGGAACTGCGGCGCCCTCTCCACGAGCTCCCCAAACGCCTTGCTCGTCTGCAGACACGTCTCTAAGTGAGCGTCGCAAGGGGGAAAAACAACCCCCAGAACAAATTCGTAGAAAGCAAATGAAACAGAGCGCAAACCGCAAACCGTGGGGCCTACCCTAGCCCGACCCTAATCCTAACCCTTCCTCAGTTGAAAGCACCGTGACGAATCGGAATAATACCCGGCATAGACGGTGGGACACAAAGAGACTACAAAGCCCGCGGCAAAACAGAGGAAAATGGGCTCCGAATCAACTGAATTGCGCGAGAAAAGGAAAAGGAAAGGCGGACCTCTCTGTCGACGATGGCCACGAGGCCCTCCCACTCGGCGCGGACGCCCAGCGGGTCGCGGTACGACTCGATGAAGCCGATGTTGGTCTCGACGGCCGGCGACTTGTCGCGGACCCACTCGCGCTGCGCGTCCCTGTGGCGCTCGACGTCGCCGCCCTCAAAGTGCTCCGCGTACAGGCGCAGCATCCGCGCCTGCCCCTCGCGCGGGGCGACGGCGGCGGCCTCCCTCAGGTGCCCCGCGACGCGCGCGAGGTACGGCGAGAGGTCCCCGGCGCGCAGCGAGACCCTGCGGCCCTCGAACACGTCCGCGCGCTCGCAGACGGCCGCAGAGCCCGCGGGCAGCGCAGAGGCCACGCGGACGACCAGCCCGCCGTCGCGCGCGCGGCCCACGCGGGTGTTGTAGGCGTTGACGCGCTCGCGCTCGAGCCAGCGCTGGGCGAGGGCGGCCTCGTCGCGGGAGACGCCGCCCTCGTAGTAGGCGCTGACGCCGTCGTCGCCAAAGCCCAGCTGGCGCACGCGCGGCGGGTCCAGCGCGAACACGCCGTCGACGCACTGCGCCAGCAGCCGGCGGATGGCCTCGGCGTCGGCAGGGGAGGCGCACCTGCGCGCGGCAGACTCGGCGACAGACGACCACTCCTCCTTGGTGCACCGCGGGATAAACTGCGCACGCGCTCGTTAATTGGGGGCGTCGCAAAAATCAATTGTGCATCAACACAACAAGAGGCAGACATGTAAGCAGTTGCATCAGTGCATATGGAGGGCCCGCAAGGAGGTGCGAAGTGAACACTCCCACGCAAGGTCACAACAAACCGACAAAGGGCGAAGCGGAAGGCCCAGCACAGAGCAGAAGCAGGCAGATCATGTGGGACCACCCGCACGCCACAACGTGTAGGCACTCCTCCCGCCATCCCGGCATCGCAGCAAAAAAAGGACCAAGACCACGTCACACAAAATGTAACTCAAAAAACAAACGCAAAACAAATCAACAAACGCAAAACAAAGCAACAACAAAGCGAACAAACACATCACAAAGCAAGTATAAACAAAAAAAACCCGCAGAGCAGGGGAAACCACACGTGTTTGAGGGCCCCAAGCCCAGCCCAGCGCGTGGCCCACAGCGCAGGAGACGGATGAAGAGATGAGGAGGGGGAGGGATGGATGGATGCCTTGGTGTCGCCGAAGCTGAGGTAGTTGCCCATGTTGCCCAGCAGGCTCGCAGCGTACTCCACAAACGCGTCGGCAGCCCCCGGGGCCAGGGCCCCGTCCTCGCGCAGCTGCCGCGGTGACGCCGCGCGGAAGACGCGGTGGACGAGGGCGAAGGCGGCGGGGCTCTCGGGGCTCGTCTGGTGCAGGCAGATGGGCGCGCCAGCCCACGACGCCCGCGACAGGTGGTGCGCGTACTGGCGCTCCGCCTCGCTCAGGCCCTCCCACGCCCGGCTGCAGTCGAGCTGGCAGAAGGGCACGTTGCTGGGAACGCGCGGGTCCATCGCTGCTTTCGTTGTTTGTGTGTTGCTTCGCTCTGTCCGTTGTTCTCTGAGGAGATACGAATATCTTCGTCGTAAAGATCCCACAGGAATATCATTCATGGATGGATTCCGGGATTCACAGAGGGTGTCTCAGATACAGGCTTTTGTCTCCCGCGTGAGCCGGCCACAGCAGCAGCAGCATCGCAGAAGGGAACGTTGCTAGGAACGCGCGGGTCCATCGTGGCTGTCTGTTCCTTCGCTCTGTCCCGCTGTTCTCTGAGGAGATACGAGTATCTTCGCGGTTAAGATCTCACCGGAATATCTATCTTGGATGGATTCCGGGATCCACAGAGAGGGTGTCTCAGCTACAGGCTTTGATCTCCCGTGTGAGCCGGCCACAGCAGCGGCAGCAGCAGCAGCATCGCTGCGGTGATGTAGCCCTGAGAGAGGCACCTGCCTGCCCCGGAGGCCGTGTTGCCTGACGACTGGGCGACGGGGAGCACCGACAGCGAGCTCTCCTGTGCGCCCGTGTGGCTCGACGGCGACGCCTCCCGCCTGCCAGACCCGCTCGAGACGCGCTGCTCGCTGCCGCTGCTCCCCGCAGGGCTGCTTGCCTGCTCGCTCGAGCCCGTGGCAGAGCCGCTCGAAGACAGCGCCACAGCTGCGCTCCCGGAGCCCGACGGTGCGCCCCACTCGCTGCTGCTGCCGCTGCCAGAGCTGCTCGGGGCCAGCTGCCCCTCGGAGCTGCTGCTGGGTGACTCGGCAGCGGGCTGGGACGACGACGAGGCCACCGCGTGCTCAGCCGACAGCGACGACGAGGCCGCCACAGACCCACGCGACGACGACGAGGACACCGAGGGCTCAGACGAGGGCGACGACGACGAGGACGTGGCCACCACAGGTCCGTGCGACCTCGATGACGACGACGAGGATGCCGAGGGCTCAGTCGACGACGACGACGACGAGGGCGCCCCGAGCACAGAGGAGGAGGACGAGGAGGTGTCGACCGCAGGCGCGGCAGGCGAGGCCGTGAGGCCCAGGAGGAAGCGGACGGCGGGGTACATGGCGGCGCCCTGCCTGCGGATCTCGCTCTCGTCGACGACAAAGTCGCTGCCGCCCAGCTCGACGGTGAACGAGTGCAGGATGCCGGCACGCTCGTACGCCCACGAGTCGGTGCAGCCGCCGGCCCTGAAGTCGACGCCGCCCTTGGAGCTCTTGAAGCCCCCGGCGAGCTTGGCCATCGTGTCGCCGACGTACTTGAGGTACCTCTCGTCGGGGCAGTCCCTGCTGGTCCAGCCGTAGGGCCGCAGGACCTGGCTGGCGTAGCTGTGGAAGTCCACGAACGTCCGCACGGTGCTGCCCAGCGAGAGGATCCAGCGGCTGATGCCGCGCACCTCGGGCTCGCTGAAGGGGCCCGGCCCGCGGTAGTCCTCGCGGGACGTGTCGTCCGAGGACCCGAGGCCCCAGTGGCCGTCGTCCCAGTTGCGGTTGAGGTCCACGCCGACGACGTCGCCGCCGACGCTGGCCCTGTTCTTGCGCCAGTACCTGTCGGTCGACCGCGAGTACTCGTAGCCGTCGGGGTTGTAGCACGGCACCACGTACACCGCCTGCGTGTCCAGCAGCCGCCTCGCGTCGTTGCGCCCCGCCGCGTAGTCCTCCAGCAGCCCGCGCACAGACCACATCAGCACGGGCGGCCCGATCCACTCGCGCGCGTGGATCCCCGACAGCAGCACCGTCACGTTCTGCCCCGCGCCCCCGCGCCCCAGCCGCAGCGCAGGGATGCTCCGGCCCTCCACCGACGTCGACACGTTGGCGACGACGCTGGCCAGGCCCGGGTGGGCCGCGGCGAGGACCGAGAGCTGGGCGACGATGTCGTCGAACGAGTGGAACTGCTCGTACCAGTCGGCGCTGCGCCTGGCCCGCGAGCCCTCGTCGACGGCGTCGATCTTGGCCTGCAGGTCCTCGACGGCCACCTCGTGCGGGACGCCAGCGTCCACCAGCCGTCTTGCGGGCGCACAGCAGGTCAGCCACGCAGGCCGAGGTGGGACAGAGGCCAGCAGCGGCCAGGAGGAGCTCTCTGGGCGGAGGGGCGGAGCAGAGAGATGCGTGCGTGCCTCCAGGCCGAGGGCGAGAGCCTGACTGTGGCAGCAGCGCCCAGGACGAGGCGGCCGTCGTGGCTCAGCACCTCCACGCTACCCGGGCCGCTCTCTGGGGGTGGCGAGCACCGTGGGCCGTTGGGGGTGTGGGGACAGAGTCAGTTGGTGGGTTGGTGGGGGCACAGCAGCGGTGGAACTCGCGCCTGTGCTGCTTCCCACACCGCCCAGGGCCTGCAGGGCTCGGACGGCAGCCGAGGAGACCGCAGGCAGCCGGACGACCTTGTGCCCGTCGTACCTCACGCGGCCCGCCTGCGCAGCGAGGGCGACAGCGCACAGCAACAGCGCAGCAACGGTTGTGGAGCCCATCAGTGTGCCCGTTCAAATCACGCTGTGATATTTTCCTGTGGTGATGTCACCGTGGGAAATCACTGTATTTTGTTCGGTTCCAGATGTTCTGGGCTCCGGTGTGTTATGTTCACGGGGTTACTACGCCGAGAGAGCGGCGGCGCAGGCCACGACGGCGGCAGCGCACGCGGGGAACAGGGCCGAGGCGGCGCCGGCGTGCGAGTGCGACGACGAGGGGGCGGCGGGCCGCTTGGACTGCGAGGCCCTTGCGGACGACGACGACGCGTGCGGCACCGGCGGGGTAACCGCAGAGGCCGACGACGACGACGACGGCGTGGCCGCGGCGGGGGAGGCCGTGAGGCCCAGGAGGAAGCGGACGGCGGGGTAGACGGCGGCGCCCTGCTTGGGGATCTCGGTGGCGTTGATCACGAAGTCGTCGCCGCCCAGCTCGACGGTGAACGAGTGCAGGATGCCGGCACGCTCGTACGCCCACGAGTCGGTGCAGCCGCCGGCCTGGAAGTCCTGGCCGCCCTTGGAGCTGTTGAACCCCGCGATGTGGGCCATCGTGTCGCCGACGTACTTGAGGTACTTCTCGTCGGGGCAGTCGGCAGGCGTCCAGCCGTAGGGCCGCAGGACCTGGCTGGCGTAGCTGTGGAAGTCCACGAACGTCCGCACGTTGCTGCCCAGCGAGAGGATCCAGCGGCTGATGCCGCGCACCTCGGGCTCGCTGAAGGGGCTCGTCCCGCAGTAGTCCTCGTCCCCGGTGCTGTTGGAGGACCAGTGCCCCCAGTGGCCGTCGTCCCAGTTGCGGTTGAGGTCCACGCCGACGACGGTGCCGTTGGCCAGCCTCGCCCTGTTCTTGCGCCAGTACCTGTCGGTCGACCGCGAGTACTCGTAGCCGTCGGGGTTGTAGCACGGCACCGCGTACACCGCCTGCGTGTCCAGCAGCCGCCTCGCGTCGTTGCGCCCCGCCGCGTAGTCCTCCAGCAGCCCGCGCACAGACCACATCAGCACGGGCGGCCCGATCCACTCGCGCGCGTGGATCCCCGACAGCAGCACCGTCACGTTCTGCCCCGCGCCCCCGCGCCCCAGCCGCAGCGCCGGGATGCTCCGGCCCTCCACCGACGTCGACACGTTGGCGACGACGCTGGCCAGGCCCGGGTGGGCCGCGGCGAGGACCGAGAGCTGGGCGACGATGTCGTCGAACGAGTGGAACTGCTCGTACCAGTCGGCGCTGCGCCTGGCCCGCGAGCCCTCGTCGACGGCGTCGATCTTGGCCTGCAGGTCCTCGACGGACACCTCGTGCGCGATGCGGGAGTCGAGCAGCTGGCTGCGCAGTTTTGTTGTTTTTGTTGGTTCGGAATGGGGGTGGAAATACTGAGGAAAGAAAAAAGAGGTCCCCACACCTGTAGGCCGACGGCGACACCCTGACGGTGGCGGGGGCGCCGAGGACCAGCCGCCCGTCGTGGCTCAGCACCTCGAAGCTGCTGGGGGTGTCGTCTGCCTCGTCTGCAGGGGAGCACCGACGGTGAGCGTGCTTTTGGAAGTGCACTACCCCACGGGGGAAGATCTCGTAGGCACCGTTGCGGCTGCTCAGGAGGCGCAGGGCGTCGAAAGTCGAGGCCGAGCCCACGTGCACGCGCACGATCTTGTGCCCGTCGTACCTCACGCGCTCGCCGAGGCAGCAGTGGCACAGGGCCAGGAGCAGCAGCAGAGCGACGGTTGTTGTGCGCATAGCCCGGGAAAAAACTGTGCGGCGCAGAATAAGTGCGGTTTTGGTGTGTTTGGGTTGGGCCCAGTGAAAAAACTGAAAAAAACTGAACGACAGCCGCAGAGATATGCGCGCGCGTGTACCCCGTCTGGGTACATTCTCCACAAAGGGGTTCTGCGCCTGTGTCGTTCCCGGAGGTTTCTCACAAAGCAACGCGGTCGGCCGTGGGCTCCCCGCGAATCCCGTGGGGATGCGAACCACCGAAGGCCCGCTCTCTCGCTCTCCACAAGCCTCCGGGATCTTAACCAAGAAGGCAGTCGGCAAAATAGCTGTGCGACCACCCTCCCTGCACCTTTTGGCAGTTAGAGTGGTGGGAACTCGCCGTGCAGGGCGGCAGGGCTGCTGGCGCCGGCCTCGGACCTTTCTGTGCCGCCCTCGTTCTCGGGGTTGCGCGTGCTGGTGCTTCTGCTTGCTCAACCCCTTCGCTGCAGGCGCCTCCGCAGGTGCTGCTCAGCTCCCGCCCGGGTCGGGGGTGTGGGAAGGACGGAGGAGATCTGCAGGGATCAGATGGCCGAGCGAAACAAACTCGTAGCTATGAGGCGCTTCGTGTGAAAGAGGTGTGCGTGTGTGCCGTGCAGTGCCGCTGCCTCTCATTGGATGGAGCAGCACGAGCCCCTCCTCGGCGGCGGCCTCGCGACGGGCGCCGGCTCCACGACAGGGCGCAGCTCGTCCCTGAGGTCCTGGGCGCTCTTGCGGACGATCATTGAGACGAGCTCGCCAAAGGCCTCGTTGACTCCCTGGCCCGTCTTGGCGCTCGTCTCCCGCAGCGGGATGCCCACGCGGTCGGCGAACCGCCTCGCCGCGGCCGCGTCGACGGCCCTGTGCTTGTCGAGGTCGACCTTGTTGCAGACGAGCATCAGCGGCACGCGGGCGCCCACGTTGTCGCGGATCTGCTCGAGCCAGTAGGCCACGCGCTCGAAGCTGGCGGCGTCGGTCGCGTCGTAGACGACGACGACGCCGTGGGCCCTGCGGTAGAACGAGGCCGTGATCGTGCGGAACCGCTCCTGGCCCGCCGTGTCCCAGACCTGCAGCTTGATGTCCTTGTTGCTGTCCGTGTGCATGTAGTGAATTTTGAAGTCGACACCGATGGTGCTCATGTAGCTCGAGTCGAAGCCGCCCTCGGCGAACCGCGTCAGCAGCGCCGACTTGCCCACGCCGCTCTCGCCGATCATCAGCACCTTGAACAGGTGGTCGGGCCTCGGCACCACCGTGCCCGGAGGGTAGCTGCTGACGCTGGGCCCCGCGCTGTTCGCAAACTCCGAGAGCATCTCCGTCCCGCCTCTTTGCTGCCTGTACGTGCGCTCCCCGACGCTTCTTGGCTCTGTTGTGCCGCAGCGGAAGAAATGTGTGACTGGAGAAGCGGGCCAGACGTCGGTAGCCAAGCAGTGACGAAGAAGTTGCTTCTCGCTAAGTTATTTCGTTGAATATCGTTTATCGTAACGCCAGAGCATTTTTGGTGTTACTTCCGGTTAGCATCAGTTGGTCCACCCCGAGCAGCTGCGTAATTGCTCACGTGAACCTTCAGATAACGTGTGACGACGCAGCCCTCTCTCGCTGGTTGTGTTCCCCTCCCCCCGTGTTGTGCACGGCAGGCAGCAACAGCAGCCATATTGTTTGCTGTAGCCGCTGGTCGACTGGGGAGCAGGCCCCCTAGCACCACCAGGAAGCGAGCGGGCTGCGGTGGTCTCGCCACGGGCGTGCAAGGTGTGCTTTGCTACGGGACTGCTACTGCAACAAGTCTATTGAGCGTTGTCTCACAAAGTCGTAAGGTGGTGCGTGTGGGAAGGAAGGATGGAAGTGGGGCCAGGTGAGCGAGCGTGTGGGAGGGGCTTCACACAGGAGTGGTGGGTGGGGAGTGCTTCATACCACTGCGCTCACTTGGAGAGTATGGCCAGCGCGGCGTCGACGCCCGGGCGCGCCTCGGGGTCCTTGTTCATCATCATCGTCAGCACGCGGTTGAGCCCGTCGAGCCCCAGCGGCAGCGGCTCGAGGATCGTGGGGTCCGTGTTGAACGCCTGCCCGGCAGCGCGCGGCTTCTGTATGCCCAGCGGCGACAGGCTGTCCCAGAACGACAGCGCCGCAGCGAACATGTCCGCGTGCGCGTAGCTCAGCTCGACGGGCCCGCGCGCGGCCGCCTCCTGCTTGGCGGCGACCTCCGGGGGCACCGTCGCCTGGTGGCCCCAGAGCGGCCTCCCAGGCTCCACCGTGCAGGCGAGGCTCTTAGTCTTGCACCTCACCGCCGTCCCCAGGTCGATCAGCTTCACGCGGTTGTTCTGCGCACGAGGGCTCAGCTGGGGGGGCGGAGGATGGGAGAGGGGAGGCGAGTACAGAGTCGATGAGGATGTGCTCGGGGATGATGTCGCGGTGCGCGATGTTGTTCTCGCCGAGGAACGCGATGGCCGTGATCAGCTGGCGCAGCCACTCCTTGGCGATGCGCAGCGTCACGGGCTTGCTCTGTATCTGTAGCACGAAGCTCAGGCTCTCCCCTGCGGGTCCGGTTGTGAGTCGGGCCGCGGGGGGGCTGCGAGTGTGTGCGGTGGTGCACTCACCGTGGAAGGGCGAGATGACAAAGTGCAGGCGCGTGTTGGCCGACGTCCAGCCGCGCAGGCGCGGGCGGTCCGGGAGGCTCTTCTGCCACGCCTGCGGTATCTGCCCTGTGATCACCGCCGCGTAGTGCGAGATGCCCTCGTTCATGGGCAGCTCCGCCATGATTTGCCTCTCGTTCTCGAACCTGCCCGCAAAAAAGCCACCGGCGGCGATTCAATTGAATTGATTCCGAGATTCGGGGATCGAGGAGGTCGGGACGGGGGTACTTGGGGTTGGGCTGGTCCGCCTCGAGCAGCTTGACGACGAGGGCCTCGCCCGAGCGCCTGTGCTTGGCAGAGAGCATCGTGTTGTTGCCCTCGCCCGAGACGGCGCCGCTGACGTCGATCTCGTCGGTGCTGGCGTAGAGCGCGACGGCGTAGCGCGACTGGTACGTGCGCAGCAGGTCTGCGCGGATGCGGAGGCCCTCGCTGTCGTCGGCGTACTCGCCCAGGCGCTCGAGGAGGTCGTGGCAGTGGTTCTGGATGCTGTGCTCGCTGCGGTTGGCCGACAGCACCGACGCGAGGACGCTGACGGCGCCCAGCCGCGCCAGCACGGGCCTGTTCGCGGGCGTCGACAGCGCCGACAGCAGCTGCGCGGGCACACTCGGTGAGAGAGACGCAGGCAGCACCGAGTGCTTGTGCAGTGAAGGCACAGACTCTGCCAAGACACCCTAACCCGTCAGCCCCCGCAGGTCCCGCGGGTAGCTGGGTGGGCAGCGGTGGGCCTCGGCACCCGGACAAGGCCAAGCAGATGCGGCGATGCGGGGGGGGGGAGTGGCGGCAGGGCGTGAGGGTACAACGCTGGTGTTGAAACACAAATAAGACCAGCGAGAGGGCGATGCGGTAGCCACCGCTAAAACGGCGTGTGCGCGAGTGTCCCAGAGAGTGGCCGTGGGCGCGTGGTGTGTGCGGGAGTGCTAGAGCGTGCGCAGAGGGCCATAGTTAAGGCAAAGAGAGGGGGTGGGGGCGGGCGTTTAGTGTGCGTGTGTGCTGGTGTGGCGGACCTTGAGAGCGCTGTCCTGCAGCGTGGCGCACTCGCGGTTGCCGCGCATCGAGGCGAGCACCGCCCCGAGGACGCCGTTGTCCTGGGCGGCGGCGACAAAGTCGGGGTTGGAGCCCTGTACGTTCCAGAGGAACGCGCACGAGTGCTTCTGGACGCTCCTCGACCCCACGTGCGCGCCCATCGCCGCCACGACGGCCCCGACGACCGCCTGCGTCGCCAGCACCGCCGCCGAGGGGCCCTTGACGCGCGCCGAGACCCTGCAGAGCACCGCCGTCGCGTGGTCGGCGATGGGCTCGGCCGCCGGGTGGTCCGCCATGCAGCGCACGACGCTCTCGACGCCCTCGTGCGCGACGACGACCTCGCAGGCCACGGGCGACGCCGCCATGTTGCGCAGCGCCCCGCAGGCGACCTCCTGCACCGCCGCGCTGTCCTTGTGCTTGCGCATCGCCCGCAGGCACGCGCGGACGCCGCCCATGCGCGCCACGGCGCTGCCGTTCTCCTGGTTCTTGAGCGCGAGCTCCATGAGCACGTGGCAGCCGTGCTTCTGCACGCCCGCGGCCCCGCGGTGCGCGGCCATGCCCGCCAGCACGACCTCTGCGCAGCGCGCGGTCGTCGCGGCCGCGCGGTTGGCGCTGCTGGCGCACATGAGCCGCCAGATGGCGCCGCAGCCCGCCTGCTGCACGGCCGCGGAGGCCCTGTGCGCCTCCATCGACGCCAGCACCGCCTCGAGCGTCGCGGCGCCCGCGCCTATGTTGCCCAGCACGCGGCAGCCGCTCTCCTGCACGTTGACGACGTTGCGGTGCGCCGTCATCGCCGCCGTCACCGCGTCGACGGTCGCCTGGGCCTTGGTCAGCGCCGCCCGCGAGCTCTGGCAGATGGAGATGTTGGCCAGCGCCCAGAGCGCGTTCTCGACGACCGACGCGTTGGCCGCGTGCGCGAGCAGCGCGGCAGAGGCGGCCTCGGGGGCGCCGCACTGCGAGACGGCGAACTGGCAGTCGCGCGTCGTGCTGAGGATGCCGAAGAGCCTGCAGCCGTTGAGCTGCAGCTGCGCGACGGCCCTGTGCGTCGCCATGGCCTCGGACGCCGCCGCGAGGCACGCAGGGCGCTGGGCGATCATCACGCGGCCCTCGGGCAGCAGCGCCATGTTGTACAGCGCCGCCAGCGCGTGCTCGGCGACCGTCGACGACGCCACGTGCGCCGCCAGCGCCTCGTGCGCGGCCTCGACGCCGCCCCCGCGCACGGCGGCCGCCTGCGTGTCCTGCGTGCCCCCGGCGAGGTTCGCCAGCGCCAGGCAGCCGCGCTCCTGGACGCTCGCGTTGCCCGCCTGCGCCGACATCGCGGCGACGACCACCGGCACCGCGCGCCTCGCGATGGCCGCCGTCCGCCGCAGCTCGGTGCCCCCGGCGCAGACAAAGGCGACGGCGCGCAGGCCGCTCTCGACGACGGGCGCCGAGTCCTTGTGGGCCGCGAGGGCCGCGGAGGCCGCGTCGATGGCGGGGACCCACTGCGGGGCCTGCATGGCCACCTGGCCGTCGCCGCAGACGGCCGCCAGGCCCCAGACGGCGCCGAGGGCCGCCTCCTGGACCTCGGCGTTGGCGGGGTGGGCCGCGGCGGCGCTGAGGGCCGCGTCGAGGGCCGAGGCGAGGGCCGGGGCGCTGCGCAGGTCACCGCCGCGCAGGGCCGAGTTGCGCAGCATGCCGCAGGCGACCTTGAGCAGCTCGGCCTCGCTGCGGTGCGCGGACATCGCCGAGAGCACGGCCTCGAGGGCGCCAGCCTTCTCGCACGCGGCGGCGCCTGCAACAGGGCGGTCAGCACGGATATTCGAGGATTCGCGAATCTTTTTTGGATTTTGATTTGAAATAAAATGCAGGATTCGACAATCAGCGCGGAATCAAATGAAAAAACCACAGCTTTGGGGGATTAGAGAGAGAGCGAGAGAGAATCCACGGAATCGGCTTAACGGCCATCTGGAGACGGGCCGTGCCAAATCACATCCGGATAAAGGCGGGGAGGGGACAGGGGGGATTGGCAGGTCTGCTGGCCTTCCTGGCAGCTCGAGACGTTGCGTAGCGCGCGCAGAGCGTAGCGCCGCAGGGACTCGGTGGACGGGCCCCCCGCGGCCTTGAGCGCCGCGCACAGGTAGTCCGCGCCCCCGCGCCTCGCGATCTCCACCTGGCACTTGGGACTACCCGCCAGAGGGGGAAAGAGAGAGAATATCCCGAATATCAATTGACGAGGAATCTGAACCCCTCCGTGGGCGGAATATCTGCGCCCACCTGACCGAGATGGCGCCCAGCGCCCTGCAGGCCTGCTCGACGACCTTGGGCTCCGACGCGAAGGTCCTGATGGCGTCCAGCACGCCCTCTGCCAGGGCCGGGGCCGCGTGGGGGCTGCCCGGCGGCGCTGCGGCGCTGGGCCCGCCCGAGGCGCTGCTGCTGCTGCTGGCCGCGAACGCCTGCTGCGCGCGCGACGCCAGCGACTGCAGCGCAGACGCCGCGTCCGCGGGCGCGCGGGCCGATTTCACCGCTGCTAGAGCGGTCTCGAGCGCACTGTCGTCCATGGGGGTGTGGGGGTGCGTGCGTCGCCCGGTGGGTGCCGCCCCGGTCGTCGATATTTTAAATTTGCGGTTTTATTTCGCTTCAAAATTTAACGCGCCCCCGCTGATACGCCATTGCCGAGGAAAATATCTTCCCCGTCCCGATGGTATCGGGTCCGTTTCGTGTGCTTCAATTGATACCCCCCCCGGACGTCGCGAGGAGGTGGGTGCGGGCGTACGCTGCTGGCGGTGGCTGAATGGCATTGTTGCGGGGGTGTGCATTTGGCGAATCTGCCTGCATTGTCCGCTCGCTGTGCTTTGCATTTCCGGGACCGCTGGGCGTGTGCGGAGTGTCCGGAAGCCTCGACCGTGCCAGCAGCACGACCACGGGGCTAGCTGGGTGGCGGTCCATGCCGTGTTGGCTCCACCGGGTCGGCAGAGTGATCCGCTGCATGTGGGCTGAGAGACGGGTGGGATGAGGACCAGTGCTCCCCCTTTTTTGAGTGCTCTCTTTGGGGCCTTCGTGCCAGGTATCTGCCGCCTGTGGAAGCGGCTGGTCTGGGGGCGGGACCACGACGCTTGTTCTGCGTGGGTCGCGCAATCTCGCATTCGTCCGCTATTCGGTTTGACAGTCGTTGTCGTAAGCTACGGCTTTTTTCCTTCCACACCGCAGTCCTGTCGGTCGCCTCGGGGCCCCCCCGCCGCCCGGCGCTGCCCGCCCCCGCTCCGAAGCGATCCAGCTCCGGAAGGGTCGATGACGTTGCGTGGCGAAGACGAGAAAGGTTCAAGTTTTGCCGCAGCACCGAAACTGGTGCTTTTACCGGCAGCAACCCCCGGGGTGATCGCGTGGGGCAGGCGGCGTATCCGCGGCCCCCGAGCCCCCGCATGGCCCCTGGCGACGGGTGGGCGCCGGCCTGCGAGCCGGAACCGCTGGAGAAGCGTGCCTGCGTGCGGGAGACGCGCTGGACCCCCCGGGGGGGTCGGCGCTGTGCCGGTGGCGACGGCAGCCACGGATTGCACCTCGCGCGACAGGAAAAGACCAGCTAAAAGCCGAGCCCGAGCGGGGTTGCCTAAAGGGGCTCGGGTGGTCCGCACTGTGCTTATCGGGGGGTGCTTTTCGGGCTGCCCCCATTCATTGCTCGTTCTCGGTGTTTCTCCTGTGGTGCCGTTCGCGGGCAAAACCGTTGAGAAGGGAAAAAGTCACTTTAACATACGCAGCAGCCGCAACACCAGAAAGAAGACGCACCACCCACTGCCTCTCGTGTCACTCGCCACTCAGTTTTTTAAAAGCCGCAGAGAGCTGCTCCCCTCTCCAACTCGCTCTACCCCAGAGTGCAAGCATCGTCCCGCACGCACACCCCAACGCAATCCATGGCATCGACGCCCTCGGTGTTCTCTGGTGCGCCAGCTGCCCTCGTCTCGTCCCCCTCCTCTCTCTCTTCCCCCCTTCCCCCCTGCCTCTGCCCTCGTCCTGGCAAGGCAGCATAAAAGTGGGCCCTGTTCTCAATCGTGTGTACGTGGGGGGGCGAATGAATGAACGATCGCCGTGCAGAGGCCGCACGCAGCGCGGAGATCAAGGCGTCGCCGCAGGACAGGCGGCTGGTGGAGGAGGCCAAGGACGGGATGAAGGCGTGCCTGCGCCGGATGACGCCGCGCCAGACGCTGCTGTTCCTGGCCTTCTGCGAGGAGACGCTGCGTGCGTACGAGCACCTGGCGCCCTCGCCAGCCGTCGCGACGCCCACGGCCGGCACCCCGAGCCCCTCGGAGAGCGAGATCGCGCGCTCGCAGCCCCTGCCGAGGTGCGCCCTCGGGCCCGGGCCCCCCCGCTCCCTCTCCGCCAGCGCACCGAGCGTTCTCGTTACCCCAATCAGTGCTGCTGTTTTTCTCTTATCGGTCCGTGCGGTTTGTGTCAGCGCAGCCTGAGCCCTCCTGACGCCGTCAAGACGCCCACGCGCGCGATCCCGGCCCCGCTGGCGCTGCCCTCGCTCGCCAACGTCGCCCTGCCCTCGCCGACGGGCTTCCCCGTGCGTTCTCCACCCCCCACTTCCCCCTCCCCCCTCGTCTGCTCTTCCGTTCGGCCTGTGGTCTTTCCCGTCTTGTTCTTTTCGGTCGTTGCGGGATAGAGCGAGCCGGGGCGTTCTATCGCCCAGCCGGAAAACTCGGGAGATGCACTCGAAATGCTCAAAATCCCGACGCTGTTTTGACCCCCTCTGTGCCCTTCTGCAGAAGCAGGAGCGATATCCCTCGCCCCGCGAGCTGCAGGGCGCCTACGGCCTGCCGCCCTTCGTCCTGGCAGCGCCCGAGCCCAGCCACGAGGAGCCAGCGCCCAAGCGCATCCGCATACTGTAAAGAGCAACCGGCAGCCCAGCCAGCCAGCCAACACACCCCCACACGCCACGCACACACCGCCAAACGCCGCCTGAGTGCCGCCTAATAAGAGAGACTACGGCCCCCCCTTCACCAGCGGGGGGTTATCGAACAGCAGCAGCTGCAGCAGCAGCGACACTGCACCCTTGTTTGCCTGCAGGCGGGCAATGCGCCGCATCTGGTATCGCCACCCGCCAACGCTGCTGCTTCGTCTGCAATGCGGCGGTGGAAGGCGCTCATGCTATTCCACCCAAAGTAGAACGCACACGGAACAGCGGGCGAACGAATACTGCACGCCGCCCCGGCAGCTGCGCTCGCGTGCAGCCCCCGTCAAATTCCGCGGAATAGGCGCCCGGGGGGAAAAGGCACTAAAAACACCGGTTGCTATAGATCTGCTTTGCTGCTGCCCCCTCCCCCCGCTCCACGAGGGGAAGGGGGGCGCGAGGGGATGTGGGATGTGTCCTGCCGGGCTGCGCTGGTTTTGCTGCACCAGATTTGGGATAGCCACGAGGGAGCGGGTGTAGTCGAACATACTTGCGAGGAAGCAGAGAGGGAAGGGGGCGGGAGCAGAGAGAAAGGAGGAGGAGGAGGAGGAGGGTGTGAGGAGAGAGTGAGGGGGAGGGAGTGAGAGAGGCACACGCGCACACACCAGAGAGGCCCAGGGCGATCACGAACTCGGCATGAAATCAATGTTCTTGTCGACGCTGCACTTGCCGTGCTCCAGGTCGAGCCCCACCTTCATGAACTTCCCGTCGTACGACGCCGCTGCACGCCCCCCCCACGCCGGCCCGGTGAGCTCCCTGCCCCGAGAGGAGGGATCCACCACCCCGCAAAAGGGCGTAGAGACCGGAGCGGGGAGAACGGAGGGCGAGGACAGCAGCCCTCCCCAAACGGGTAGCACAAAAGAGCGAAAAGGCGGACAAAGCGGAAGAGCACAGAGACAACAACAAACGCCGGGCCCCCAACCCGCGGGGGCGCACCGAACACGCAGCTCGACTCGGGGCCGAAGCCCACGACGCTCCTGGCGACGGTCACGGGGAACTGGACGGCGCTCCACTCGGAGCTGAAGTACGACGGCAGGTACGACCCCACAAACTTGAGGCTGAGAGAAAGAAGCAACGCACAAACGCCGACAGCGCCCAAACCAGAACGCAAGTGCACACGCACACACGCACACGCGGTCAGGCCGGG
The DNA here is from genome assembly GCA_902651635.1 of Mastigamoeba balamuthi. Lineage (NCBI taxonomy): Eukaryota > Evosea > Mastigamoebida > Mastigamoebidae > Mastigamoeba > Mastigamoeba balamuthi. Next base: position 242,799 of record CACRSC010000028.1, read on the forward strand.
GGCGGAGACAGGGGGAGGGAAGGGGAGACGGGCCTGGACTGGCGGTTCTGGGTGGAGCCCGTGGAGATCTGGAAGACGTGGCAGGTGCCGCGGTCCGACGAGGCGACGAGCAGGCGGCCGTCGGGGCTCAGCGCCAGCGAGTAGACCACCGCGGCGTCGGCCCCGCGCCGCACCTCCTTGACGAGCTCGCCCGTCGCCGTGTTGAACACGCGCAGCACGGTGCCCTGGCGGAGGTGTGCCGTGGGGGCGGGTGTGTCAGCCGTGGCTCCGAGGGGCCAGAGACCCCGTTGGGGTAGCGAAAAGAGCGCAACCGACGGGCCGACGGGCCGTTTCGGACGCCTGTCTCGATGCTTCGACCGTCGAAGCAGCGGCGGGTGCATTGTCCCCCCAAAACCCCCCCCCCCACGGGGCCCGCGTACTCTCTCCGAGGCCGTGGCGACGAAGCGGCCGTCGTCCGAGAGCGCGATGGCCACCAATCGGTTGTTGTGGGCCACGATGGGCTCTGCGGGGGCGATGTGAGCCGAGGGGAGAGGGAGAGAGAGAGAGAGAGGGCCCACGCCGGCCACCGAGGAAAAAGCGGCTCACAGCGCCACAGGGAAAAGCGAAAAGCACGCGGGTTCGGCACCAGAAAGAGGAGCATTTTCGCACGCCGAGAGAACACGCCCGGAGACCGTGGAAACTGCGGGTGGAAACAACGCGAAATTCCACAAGCAAAGGAAACCAGGAATCCCCGCAGAGATTCCAATAGAAGCCAGAAAGAATCTGCGCCGAGAAACAGGCCGAAGGGGCGATGGGGAAGGGGCGGTTGCGCACTGATGGGCGAGTGCTGCGACGACGAGTCGCACGGGTCGACGAGGAGCGTCCCCGGGGGCGAGTCCGGGGCGCCAGGGCACGCCACGACGATCGCGTCCCTCGTAGACAGCGCGCAGAGGCCTACAGGGGGGAGCAACGTCACCAGACGGGAAACGTGACGTAAGAGATATGAAGGGTAAGAATCTCTCTCACAGTCTCTCAGCAGCAGGGAAGGGACTGACCTGTGGGGTTCGAGGTCGTGTTGATCTGGTGCAGCATCTGCAGGTCGGCAAAGTTGAACAGATACAGCGTCGTGTCGTCGACGATGACGATCCTGCATCGCGTGGGAAGCCAAGATTCAGTTCAGATATCTCCGGCTAGTATCCAACAAGGCAGGCAGATATCGCGCCTCTCGCGGCGGATCCTGACGGCGCGTATGGCGCTGCGGAGGTCCATCTCCGCGATGCATTTGTTCTGGAAGTCGTCCCACACGATCATCTGCGAGTGTGAAGATTCAGTTCCGATTTTCTGCACCAGATATGAGGATTGCCTTGTTGACAGGGAACTTCGGGGAATCCCCGCCGCCGACGAGCGCCAGGATGTTGGTCTTCAGCAGCACCTCCACGATGCCGATGCCCTGGTTCCAAGCTGCAGCCCAGTCCGCCACACGCCAAGCGATTAATATGAAGGCCATAAAACATGTTGTTATCAAAAGAAATCAACACTGGGGGATAGGCGAATCCCGATTCCGAACAACTGACCGCCCCGGCCTGTCCAACAAATTTCCAGATTTCCCGGATATTTTTGTCGCTAAAGGTGCGGGAAAGGGAAACACGCCGCCGTGGCGCCGCGGGCGCGCGCACTCCTGTTGAAGTGCTCCTTGAAGGGGTCGCAGGTGTAGACGCGGAAGCCCTGCGTGGTGCCCGCGCAGAGCCACGAGCGGTCCTGGTTGAACGACAGGTACAGAATCGTCTGCTTGCCCTCGGCAGCCATTGGTCCTGGTCCGGCGGCGCCCGTGAGTAATGCCGGCGCCGGGGGGCCTGGCGAGCCCGGGCGCGCGGTGCGTACCTTGAGCGCTGTGCTGCGCGCCACAGAGTGCGTTTCTTTTTTTTCCGATCAACCGAATAGAATCTAGATGGAGATATCGTACGGAGATATCACCCAAAGTGAGAATCTGTATGATATTTCTGGATCCGCGCTATCCATACCTCCGATTCACAAGGTCACATCACAGGAGCAGCGACACGGGCATCCTCTGCCGCTTTATGTTCGGGTGCGTGATTCTACTTTTTCGTAACTGAGAATCAACTGTTTCCGTCCTCCTCCCTGGAAAAAAGTTCTGTTCAGCCAGCCACGCGCCCTCCTGGCCAGGCGGACACTGCCCCGAGGTGCCACACGCAGGGGCCACCGCGTGGCTCCCCCCCAGCCAGTCCCAGTCCTCCCTCACCCCTTCCCACTCACATATCTTTCTCCCCCGATATTGCCCTGCGAATGAATCACCCCGAGTTTCTCGGTCCCTCACCACCCGCCCTCCCCCGCCGCGCCCCCAGCAGCCCGGCACCGTTTTATGGTCAGCGCGGCCCCCGCCGTCACCTCCTCGCACCTGCCTGCGTGATGTCCGGTCCGCGCCCCCGCGCCCGCCCCCCCC
>CACRSC010000028.1:246265-258153 GCA_902651635.1 Mastigamoeba balamuthi
TTTCTAAGTTAACTCGGTTGCCTGCGCGCACAACAAACGCGCGCAACACAACAAACTCTCACGCACCGCAGTGTCTAGGGGGCTGGCGCACATCACAGACATGCTGCGCGGCGCCATCAGGTCGGGCGGCAGCGGCGGCGACGGCGACGCGGCCATCTGGATGAGCGGCGCGCGCTTCGCCCCGGCCTCGGCCTCGCCGCTGCCCTCGCCCTCCACCCCGCCGCCCGCGTCGGTGCCGCCCGTGCCGGCGTCGGCGTCGGCGTCGGCGCCGGTGCCGGTGTCGGTGTCCCCGCGGCCGCTGTGGGGCTCGGAGGGGGCGCCGCCGCCCTACGACGAGATAGTGCACATCCAGTCTGTCCTGCAGTTCTCCCGCGTACGCTCTTTCTCTCTCTATGCTCTCTGGTCTCTCTGTCTCTCTCTGTCTCAGTCGCAGTCAGCCAGGTCACTTCTCTTTCTCTCTCACTGGGGATGCGTCTTGAGTCTCGAGTCTGTGTCTGTTTCTGTCTCAATCTCTCTCAATCTCTGTCTCTTTCTGCTGGCTTCTCCCTGCGCGCTTTGCTGGTGGGAGACCAGTGTGGGGCGATGTGGCATGAGGTGCTGGATGCGAGCGTTGCGTGTCGGCCTCGGCTGCTGCTGTTTCCGCTCTGTTGTGTTTCACTTTTCTCTCAGGGGTTCTTTCTCGGCCGCTGCACCTTTCCCGGAGCGATCCCTGCCGTGCGTGCTTCACGCTTGTCGCCCGGGCGGCGAGGGGGCGTCGAGGCGTTGCGCGCTGGGGCTGGTGGAGGGGCCCTCTGTGGGCTGCCAGCAGTGTGTTGTGGCGAGGAGTGCTGTGCCAGTGCCGTTTCGCCTTGTTTCAAGTTCATGTTCCTGTTTCGCGCTTTTTCCTCTTGGCCTCGCGCCCTGCCTGTCCTCCTCCCTCCCCTGCTGCGCACCCCACTCCATGTTGTGAGGGGAGGTTGCTGCGCCAGCCCTGTTGGTGCTGGCAGGGCAGCTCTGGTGTGCATATCAAAAAGGGTGGTTTGCTAGCTGCCGTGCCAGGGCGGAGCAGCACGTCTGCTCTGCTGCTGCATGCGAGGGTGGTGGTGGGCTACTGCGTCGCTGCTCCCTGACGCCCCCCGGTGCCTGCAGTTCCAGAGCGCCATGCGGAGGACGCTGTGGTTCACGTACCGCAGGGACTTTGAGCAGATCGGCAACACGGGCCAGACGTCCGACGCCGGCTGGGGCTGCATGCTGCGCAGCGCCCAGATGCTCTTTGCCCAGGCCTTTGTCGCGCACCTCCTCGGCAACGACTGGAAGTGGTCCGACAGAGACCCCGGCCCCGAGAAGGTCTGGCCTTGTCTTCTCTGCCTCGCTTGCTGAGCGGGGACGGGGGGCTCCCCCCCGCGGGCTGCCGGCAGTGCCTGGTGCTCAAGGAGGTCGTGAGGATGTTCGGGGACTCGCCGAGGTACCCGTACTCGATACACAACCTCGCGCGCGTCGCCGAGTCGCTGGGCACGCAGTGCTGCGACTGGTACGGCCCGGCGACTGCTGCCTACGCACTCCGGTCCGCGCACTCCAAACTCCCCGCCTACATCCCCGTCCACCCGTGCGCTCCCGGGCGATCCTCGGCTTGGGAGGAGAGGAGAGGAGGGCAGCAGCAGGAGGGGGGGCGAGGGTGCAGCGAGCACGCAGCTCAGCAGTAGGGGCCCCCCGCAGAACGCTGGCCAAGGAGATGGGCGGGTTCGAGGTGCTCGTGTCGCAGGACGGCACCGTGGCGGCGGACGAGGCGGAGGCGGCCACGCGGGGGTGGAGCGCGGGGCTCGTGCTGCTCGTGTCGCTGCGGCTGGGGGCCGAGCGGATGAACCCCGTCTACGTGCCCGCGCTGGCGTCGGTGTTCCGGTTCCGCCAGTGCCTGGGGTTCATGGGCGGCAGGCCCCGCAGCTCCTTCTACTTTGTCGCCGCCCAGGGCTCGTCGCTCTACTACCTCGACCCGCACACGGTCCAGCCCGCCATCTCGCACGCCTACAGCAGCGACTACGACATCTCTGTACGCCCGCGGTATCTCTCTCTGCCTCGCTGACGGCCGCCCCGCAGAGCTACTTCACGACGGCGGTCAAGAAGATGCACGCGGTGGACCTCGACCCGTCGCTGACGATCGGGTACTACTTCCCCGACAGGGCCAGCTTCCAGGCCTTCCGGGCGCAGCTCGCAGAGGCGCGTGCCTCGCCCACTCCCCCTCGCTCCCTGATCCAGCGCAGGCCTGACCGGGTGGGTTCTGTCGCGTGCGCGTGCGCAGATGCCGAGAACGGAGGTGGAGCTGTTCGTCGTGACAGAGAGGTCAGAGCACACGAGCCCGCAGAGGCAGCGGCTAAAACAGCCCCAGCAGCCGCAGCAGACGCAGCAGCAGATCGAGCGCCCAAAGCCCGTCGCCGCAGCGCACGTCGCGGCTGCTGCCCCTGGCGGCGTCATCGCCCTCGACGACAGCGAATTCAACACACTCTGAGGACACATACAGCAGCAGCAGCAGCAGCAGCAGCAGCAACAACAACAACAACGTAGCCATAGCAAGAGAAGCAAGCAAGGCAGAAGAAGAAGAGGACCTGAACAAACACGTCGTCGTTTCTGCAGGCGCCAGCGCGGAGGGGGCGGGCACACGCCAGCACCCCCTCCCCAGAGCGGGCGCGGAGGGGACTGCGGCACCTCTGGCGGACTCTAGGAGAAGTAGTCGAGGGCGCTCTTGGCCTGCTCCATCTGCTGCAGGAACTCGTAGAACTGGTGCAGCGTCATCTCTGGCGCGCGGCAGCAACAAGAGGAGTGGGGGGAGGTGGGGGCTGTGAGCCACGCAGTGGGCAGCGCAGTGGCGGCGGGCAGCAGCGCACCCATGTGGACGTTCTCCTTGCCGTTGCCCTTGTCCAGGACAAACTTGAACTGCATGAAGGCCGCGCCGACCTTGTCCCTCTCCGTGTTGGCAGTGGTCACTGCGGCGTGAGGTCAGCCGTGCTGTGCTGGGGGAGCGACGCTGGGACACGAATGTGCCACGGAGCACAAATAATAACACAATGCAACAGAGCACAGTGGGCACAGCACAGCAGGTGGGCAGGAGGGGATGGCGGACCCCCAAAGCGCCACTTCATGTCGACCAGCTGGTTCACCGTCAGCGTCTGCCCAAAGACCGACTTGGCCAGCGTCGAGCTGCTCGCCTTCCACCGCTGGCCCACAACCTTGGCCTGCTCCTCCCCGACCCCTGCAAGGGCAGCACAGCACCCCCGCCAGTCAGATATCGAGATACCTGGAACTGCGATACCCAGCGATATCCCCCACGATTGGTTTATCTCGCGTGCACGTCACGCAGGCAAACGGGGGGCGGACCGAGCTGGACGAGGTCCTCGTAGAGGCTCGCCGGCGTCAGGTTCGAGCGCTGGGCCTCCTTCAGCACGTAGAGCAGGCCGCGCACTATCGCCCTCATGGCGGCGGGGGGCACGGCCTGTGCGCGGGCGCAGGCGTCGAGCTCCGCGGGCAGGTCGCCCGCCTGCTGCGCCCCCTCGCCCGCCAGGTGCGACACCAGCACCCCCGCGACGGCCGCCGCCTGCTCCCCGCTCAGCGCGTTGAGCTGCTGGACGTCGCCGAAGAGCTGCTCGTCGGGCTGCGTCTGCGTGAACTTGAACATCGCTCCCTCTCTGCTGGGCTGCTGGGCTCTTGTGGGTGTGGGCTATCTAGATTCTATTTGGTATCTTCCCCCCAGATTTTCAGGCCTGGTGGAAAATATCTCGGGGGGCGCAGAGCCCAGACGGCGCTGCAGTGGTTCATCGGCGCCACGCTGCAGCACTCCACGCTGCGAGAGGCAAGAAGGTGGCCAGCCACCGTGTTTGGAATGGGCGGGCTCAGGACCCATAAGCTGGGCATTTGAGACTCACCGATAAAACGCGCACCGGTTTCGGCGGGAAAGATATACCAACGCAAGGACTTCATACAGAGCGATTTTATCTTTCGCCTTTTACTAAAGATAACCGTGTATGGGGTCTGTCAATTGCGTTTATGGCCTTCGGGCCAATTTTTCTCGGTCCTGCCAAAGGTGGGACCAGTCCTCTCAATTCCAAAAGACAAGATACGGGACCCCAAGAAGCACCTGGACTTAGTAATCTTAGTGGGGTCTGCCCTGTGGTCACTGATGAAGTGAGAAGAGTTTCAGGTGGTATGATGTGTTTATGATGAAATGGTCTGCAGTTGTCTCAGACAGTGAGAGCACTTTTCTGGTTTTACTATATGGTATTTATAATGCAGAAGTGACCAGCTGATTCTGTTTTCTTTTTCATATTCTGGGAAAATCAAAAATGAAAACTGCCTTTCATTTCATGTTACTTCATCATTTCTTTGAATCAAGTGTGAGGAATCAATGATATATGTGAACAATACCTGAAAGAAGACACTCTATAGATTTCCTTACAGCATAACTTGTGATTGGTAACACATAAGCAAATAAGTGAAGCTTCAATGAAACATATATGTGAAATGGGTACACACTGCTCATCCTAGTTGTGATTGTCACAAACAAGGGACCAGATTTGAATAACCATGACCTTAGTGCCTTATCTGTTAGAAAGTGGAAGTTCATTTCTTCTGAGTGGTCTTCACAGTGACATTGTAGTCACCCAACAGAGCAGTGACCTCACAGTGTGACATTCCTAAAACCCACAGTGCTCTTTGTAAAAATCCCACTTTCTAACTTAAGTTATGACTGATTTTGCCTTCACTGAATCAGATGAAGATATGAGATAACAAGGCACTGCTACTGCCCAAATGCAGATATGTGATAGACTTTTCATAGTCTGAAGGTGAAAAAGGGGTCTCTGACCATTTAAGGGATTTTTTTAAAAACACATTGCCACACTGCTGTGACATGTTTGAAATACAGTTAAAAAGTGAGATGTAGCCCAGCCCTTAACAAGCACAACTAATAGACATTCATAGCCAGCCAGTACCGAAATCTCAGCCAAGACAAGAAGAACAACCAGCTGCTTTGCAATTTAACTGGGTACTGCAAGATGTCACAGATGAGTTTGGACTATAAGTAATGAAGACAACTGAATGTAAGCTGTCCATTCATTAGAAGAGCATGTGTATCAGTAAAGTCAGTTCATATTCATTTTCCACCTCCTTCTTCTCCCTTTCTGATAATATGTTTGATTACAGAGCCCTAAAAAGTGCTCTAAAAGGCCTAAAGCAGCTATTTTAGGGCACAAGTTGCGTTTTTGTATTGTTCGGCCAGAGAAGGAGGGTCTTCTGCTACACAGACCAACTTTTCCTGTTTTACAGCCAGAACTAACAACTGTTTATCCAACAGGAGTCATTTGTACAGTACTGACCAGAAGTCCCAGGTACCCAAAAATTCAGGAACAAAATGGTCTTTTTTGGAATTACCAATTATGTTGAAAAGCAAGAGGGAAATCCTGATGTCAGTAGCAAATAAAGTCTTCTTTTACTTCTTTCACTAGGGCCAGGTGACATTCCATAGACTTTTGTCAGTGCAACAGCATAACTCTCAGACAGATTCCTCCACTCCTGATGCAGATATACATAGAGCTTCTTGGCAGTTCTGGGCTGTCTCTCTGCTACCTTTTCCTTGAGGATCCCTTAAACATTTTCAATAGGGTTCAGATCTGGGCTGCATGCTGGCCAGGGCAGTACCTTGATGTGATTCGGATCTTTTCAAGCCTGGGCCACTGAGATAGAGCAGCTCACATACTTTGCTGCACATTTGGGCACACCAATGAGGGCTCTTCTTGTGAGACTGCAAGAAGAACAACTGTTACCTCTTTCTCTCTGTGAGTGCCATTTTTAGTTTTGAAGAAAAAGACTATAAAATCATGTTGAGATCGGAAAAATCTCTCTACAAGATATCATAACAAATAAAAAAAATTCTGAGTTACTGGGTACCTGGGACTTCTGGCCAGGACTGTAAAATATGTTTCCAGGCAAACCTGATAAGCCTCACAGGATCAGTGACAGTAAGATGCAGGTGGATCAACTGCTTAATGAAACACATCATTATGAGCTGTTTGAATTGTCAAAAAAAAGATCGAAAATGTCCCTTTTTCCTGATTAAATTGTTTTTGACATCTTCTGTACCCCTCATAACATTCCTTCTGTCCCTTTTAATTGATAACCCCCTCATTAAGTGTTTTTTCCAACTGATAACTGCCAATCATCTACAGAAAGGAAAGAAACATGTCTTTACTGCTGTTTTATAAAGTGTGATCAAATGTTCTTTCTAAATGTATGATACAATGATATGTTTTATAAGCATATCTGAATATGGATCAGAGAGGAAAGGATCAGCAGGAATAAGTAACAATCTGGCAGTTTGTAACAGTCTGTCTTCTCTGAGGCAGAAAACCGAGCCCTGGAAATATGAAGCACTAAGACAATCTCAGATGATCTGTTTCTCAACTAAAACTCTGGATTGTAAGAATCTGAACCCAACATATGATGAATTTTTTCTGAATACAGAGGCCTATCATTCCCTGAACTCAGAAGATATGTACTCATCAGTCTTACCTCTTACGCTCATTGCATTCTAGCCAGAAAGCAAACCTATTTTTTAAAAAAGCAAGCAGCAGGTTAGCCAGTGCAAAGTGGTCTGATAGGTTCTACTGTGTATTTAGATGTCTTTCATACTTAACACAGTCTTATCTCTGTCATGGTTTTCTTGCTAGATTTAGATTAATCAGATTTAATTAGTCAGACTCATAGTTTTTATTCAGCCATTCTCAAACTTAAATGTGGAATTCATGATACTCAGAAGACTTGTGTGAGATATCAAACTGGTCCAGATTGTGTTTATGTTCCAGGACTATTCCCTGGGCTTCATGCATAAGCTTGAACTTTTCATCCTTAGCAATTGTTGTGTCTGTCATCATGTTGTAGAACTCCAGAGCAGCAGGTAGGACCAGACTGTCCCATATGTCATCATCCTGGTATAGCTCAAAGACAGAGTAGTCATTCTGGGGTGTTCACAAGAAGAGATGCACATCTATCCAGCTTATGATCTGAAGGTATATCTGAACCTGCAGGTAGTAGTGAAAGGAAAGGTGCCCAACTGTGCTAATGGGCTGTGATTCTTCAAAGAATGAGAAGAAGTGTATCTTGAACTCAATAACAGTCTGTGTTGTGGGGAATAAGTGGTCTGGAGATCCTGTGATGAAGGAGTAGTCTGGGTGAGAAAACATGATGAAAGTGTAGTCTGAGTTGTTAAGACCATAACACAGTCTTCATGTCTTGTATGCAGAATAGGCAGTGCTCTCAAAGATCTTTCCATTGATGATAAGCTTTTTGGTCATCTCAGAGGCATTCTCAAGCAGGTCCATCTTGTGAATCTTGCTGTACAGTAGTCTGATTCAAGTGCATGAGCAGTCTGTGCCCAGGATCTTGCCCCTATCTGGGGCAGTCATATGATCAAACCTGCTCTCCAACCATGTTGTGGACCCCTGCTCCAGTTCGAGTTCCATGTTTCCCTCTCTGTATGAATTAAAAGTGTTAACATTATTGGGTTTCTTTCTTTTCAGAGGACAGGTGTGTTTCATTGTTCCCTAAAGCTGTTTAAATACAACTATTTTCCTTATAGGATTCCCCTGCCTGACGAGTTCACCATGGCTCCTCTTCTACCTCTGGTGCCCACATCTATGCCTGTTTATAAGGCTGTCCCTGTGTTTGTCTCTGTGGCCCCTGCTGTGTCTCTTCTTGCCTCCAACATTTCAGAGAAGCCTATCATAGTCAAACCTGAACTGCCAGGTGAAATGGAACCTGTAGAGATAACAGAGCACCTGAAGGATGATATTGTGTTTGACTCTAATTCGGTTTACATGAACTATGAAGTTAACACTCTCTCTTCTACTTCCTGAGCCAGCCTCTGAGTGCAGTACATACAGCAATTGATCTTAATCAGGATCTTTTCCTCAGGTGTCCTCTTTCAATGCAGTGTGTCATTGACTATGTTCATCTTGAAGTGAAAATAACCAATAAGCTCAACCTTAATATGTCTGATATGCTCATCATCTGGAAGGACCACATCAGGATGTGGCTGACTGATGGCACCTACACCATTTTCTCATCATGTACCTTTTCAGGTGGGATACTCAGGAAGTCATTTTTCACTTAATGAAGAAAATGTTCACTTCCCTGGTGATGCACTTTTCCCAAACTCAAGGGCAAGTACCACTTCTTTATGTGTGTATCTTTTTAGGCATTTCCGCCTCCTACATATTCCTGCTTCTGCCCCTCTGGCATTCCTGGCCTTCATCCCTTTAATGCCCATTTCTCACAGTGAGTTTGCAGATGTTGAACTTGAGGCTGGCAGAGAAGTGGTCCCACATGAGCAGTGGGTTTATACAGAACACTATCAGAACATTGAGAATGTCAGTGGCACATAGCCACAGCAGTACTTTGTCAATAAGGGTTCATATGTTCATATTTTATTTTACAAATTTGTAATTATTTGAATCTGTAAATCTTCAGACTGAATGTCAGTTCTATCTAGCAATTATATATTTTGATTTGTCTTTATCTATACTACAGTGAAGTAAGGGGGCACTGTGTTACCCCACTACATCCTAAGACAGGTTGTGCACCAATTCAGTCAACTAAACACTGTTGTTCTTTGCCAAGGGGGGAGGAAGGGGGGGCCTAATTCATGTTAATGTCTAACAGGGTTGCAAGAGCTCAAGAAACAAAGAGACAGAGCAGCAGCAGCAGCAGCAGCAGGACTGTAACACCACTGCAGCCACTGAATGGGTCATAATAGTGTTGAATTATCTATGATCACTGAGTGAGATTGTAAAATATATTCATCACATCATGTAGCCCCCAATATTACGTCATTTTAACTTTATTCAGTTACTGTCCCAAGACCTGTTCCAAAAGAGAGGCTCTGTACCGTGGTTAGGACATCCAGAATAAGGAAAAGAGTATATCTGTAAGAGGTTCTAACCCACTGGAGGAAGAAGGGCCCTCAGGAGCGGGAATCGATCTTGAGAATGGGCAGCTGGTCGAGCTCCTCTACGTCCTTGAGCACACGTGCCACGTTGTAGCGTAGCTCGTGGAACTTGTCCACCGGCACCTCAAACGTCCACACCTTGCCCTCGCTCGTTGTCATCTCCATCAGCTGGCAGGGGGGCGAACAGGGAGAATTGGCGGGCCGTTTTGAATCCATGAATTCCAGGAATTTGGAAACGTAGAGGAAATCAAATCACAAGGGTGTGGGGCGGGGGCCGCACGCACGATGACGGGAGCCATGACGCGGGAGGAGGCGCTGGTGGACACGGCGACGTCGACGCGCCACTTGAGGTCGGCCAGCGTAGGGTGCCTGAAGGTGGTCGCCATGGCAGTCTCCTCGCCTCGGCGTTGGGTGCTGAGGGGGTGTGGGCAACAACAAACCAGATATCCCAACACACTCAATCTTACCGATAAATATCCCATCAAAGATTCAGTAATGAACCCACATTTCATACCGGCCCCTGGACACTGCAGCGCAGCGCGCTCCATCGCTGGGCCAGGGGGACATGAGCCCCCGCCAAGGCACTGGGCCCCGGTCCTGCGAATTGCCTCTTGCGGGGGGTGCAGGAATTTCTCGATTTTCGTGATATTTTCGAGATATTTTTGCCGATTGTTCCAATCGGGTTATTCCACTCGTGCGCCGCGGTTGCCCACACCCCAGAGCTCGCGCTCCCCCCACCGGAAAAAAGGTGCCCGCGCCGTCTCGCGCCCCCCGAATCGGACAAATCCTCTCTAACCCCTGCTTCTGCCTTGGCGCCCCCTGTCACGCCTTCCCCTGCGATCGCTCAAATCGAAAAGACACGGCGCTTCCGCGTTGAACAAAGTTCAACAGCTGAGAGAGTGTGTGAAAAACTCATCAGTGCAAAATAATGTCGCTGTCCTCTGCTGAGCCCACGCCGCTGGCCGACTGCGCGGCCACCTCGGTGCCAGAGACCCCGCCGCTGGCCCCCAGCGTCTCGGCGTCGTCGCCCGTGGGCGACCTGGCCGGCGCGGCGTCTGCGGCAGCGGCGTCGGCTCCGTCGACGGCCTCGCAGTGGCCCGAGCAGCAGCACGAGCAGCAGCAGCACGCGGCCACCCCGGGCTCGCCCCCCGTCGTGCCCCCGGGTACCCCGGACCCCACCCAGCGCAGCCGCTGGGCCAGCGTGCGCTCTCCTGTCTCTCCACCCGTGCAGTGCTCTTCGTGTTCTGTGCGCACCTGCTGTGCGCAGTGTGTCCTGTGTGCTCTGTGCTCACTGCTGCGCACTGTGCCCAGTGTCCAGCGTGTCCAGCGCGTTCTGCTGAGCGCTGCGCACTCTGCTCTGTGCCCGCATCCTGTGCCCACTCCTTGCGCGCTGTGTGCGTTCTGCTGAGCACTGCGCACTGTGTTCAGTGTCCCACTCCCCCGTGTGCTCTGTGCGTTCTGCTGGGTCCACTGTGGCCCCGTGCCCCCTGTGCTCTGCTGAGGTCGATGCGTGCCTGCGCAGCTGAAGCCGGTAGCGGAGGAGGTGGCGGCGCTGGCCTCGGAGGGGCAGCGGAGGGCGCTGGGGTACGAGGAGGTCACCCGCGTCGAGACGCTCGCCTGCCGCGTGCTCCGCGACGTGCGCGAGCTGCTGCAGGACGCCGCCGGCGCCCACCACGCCGTCCTCTCGCCCGCCGTCCCCCTGCCCCCCGCTGCCCCCCTGTCGCCCTCGCAGCAGCTCCAGCAGCAGCAGCAGCAGCAGGAACAGAGCCCCGCTCCCCAGGCAGCGCAGGCCCAGCTGGCCGCCACCCTGGCAGCGGCGGCTGCGGCTGCCGCGGCGGCTGCGGAGGCGCTGCACGCGCAGCAGTCGGACTCGTCGCAGACGCAGACGCCGACGCAGTCGCAGTCGCAGTGCCACGAGGCCCCCGCACAGCAGCCCGCGGCGCACTCCCCGGTCGCCCAGCAGCAGCTGCACCAGCAGCAGGTGCAGCAGCAGCAGCAGCCGCTGGGCGTGCCCGTGTCGGTGGCGACGCCCCAGGTGCCGCCCGTGGCGACGGCGCCGGCGACGCCTGAGATCCAGCCGCCGGCGGCCAAGCGCAGGCGCGGCAGACCGCCCGTCAAGAAGCCCATGTTCTGCGCCGAGTGCGGCACCAGCAACACGCCCGAGTGGCGCCGCGGCGAGCTCGGTCCCAACACGTGCGCAAAACCCATCAAACCCGACCGGGAAGCGGTGGCAAACGCGCTCATAAGCGGTGTGCAGGCTGTGCAACGCCTGCGGGCTGCAGTTCTCCAAGAAGCGAAGGGCGGAGCGCGACGCCAAGGCGAGGCACAGCCTGGACAACGTGCTCAACTCGGCGGCAGCGGCGGCGGCCCAGTCGTCGGCGGCAGACGCGGCAGCAGCGCCGGCGCCCGCGCTGTTCGCAGCGGCGGCCGCAGCGGCCGCGGCAGCAGCGGCAGCGGCAGCGTCTGGGGCGCCGCAGACAGCGGAGCCCGTGCCGCCGCCCCACCAGCAGCAGCAGCAGTCCGGGGCCGCGCCGAGCCCGGGGTCGTCGCCAGCGCTGGGCGGGGACCTGCTGTAAGGAAAACGCGAAAGAGACGCCGCGGCAGAGGGGGTAAAACCGGGATTTTCGGATCCCTGAATCTGCTGGATTTGGCTCAAAATATCGTTGATCTTCCCCTTTCCAACAATGAACCAATGAGGCAATTGTATCTTGGTTATTTCTCTTGGAGTCTTTTTCCGGCTCTGTGCGTTGTGTGCGCGTTTAGTCGAAACAGCACTTTGTCAAAGCCGTGTGCGGGTCTGATGTCGGGCACCACCCGCAAGGCACGCGTGCCCTGGGCGACAGTGGACCCCTCTGGCCGCGTGCCGCCGTTTGTCCACGGCTGCATCGAGTATCTCGACAACTGTGAGCCTCCACACCCC
>CACRSC010000028.1:258177-274318 GCA_902651635.1 Mastigamoeba balamuthi
GGGGTCGTCGCCAGCGCTGGCGGGGACCTGCTGTAAGGAAAACGCGAAAGAGACGCCGCGGCAGAGGGGTAAAACCGGGATTTTCGGATCCCTGAATCTGCTGGATTTGGCTCAAAATATCGTTGATCTTCCCCTTTCCAACAATGAACCAATGAGGCAATTGTATCTTGGTTATTTCTCTTGGAGTCTTTTTCCGGCTCTGTGCGTTGTGTGCGCGTTTAGTCGAAACAGCACTTTGTCAAAGCCGTGTGCGGGTCTGATGTCGGGCACCACCCGCAAGGCACGCGTGCCCTGGGCGACAGTGGACCCCTCTGGCCGCGTGCCGCCGTTTGTCCACGGCTGCATCGAGTATCTCGACAACTGTGAGCCTCCACACCCCCTCCTCTCCTCCGTCGGCAGCCACCTTGCACGTCCGTGCACCCAACGGCAGCGCAGTCCTCGCGGAGGTGGGGCTGTTCCGGCTGTCGGGCACGACGTCGGACATCCGGGCCATCAAGGAGGCGTGGAGCAGCGGCAAGGCCGTGGACCTCAGCGACGTCGTGGACCCGCACGTGGTCACTGGGCTGCTCAAGAGCTACCTCCGCGAGATGCCCGAGCCCCTCTTCCCCTACGCCCTCAACCCCACCCTCCTCCAGTGCAACAGTTGCGCCCACCTCCCCCTTGGCTGCTGCCACCTGTGCTGAGATGGTGGGGCCACCGCAGGGGAGGTGGACGAGAGCCAGAAGATCAAGGAGGTCGCCAAGGTGCTCAGGCAGCTCCCCGCGCCCAGCCTCGCCATCGCCTGCGACGTCGTCCGCCACCTCTCGCGGGTCGCGCTCCACTCGGCCGAGAACAAGATGCACTCGACCAACCTGTGCGCCCGCATTCATGCGCGCTGGGGGTCCTGTGGTGTCTGCGTACCTTTTTCTTACACGCACTGCACTCTCTCCCTCTTCCCCTTCCCCCCCCACCCTGAATAGGGCCTGTGTGTTCGCGCCGACCATCATGCGGTCCAAGACGCTGCAGGCGATGCTCTCGGACAACGAGGGCCTCTCGTCGGTGCTCGCCTTCATGATCGACAACTGCGAGAAGCTGTTCCCAGAGCCCCCGCCGCTGCCGTCCCCCTCGTCTTCCCCGCGGTGCCCCCCGCACGAGGACGCTGCTGCTGGTGGTGCCCTTTCATTTTGCCTGCGCCACGTCACGGGGGAAACTGAGAATCCCGGGCGCTGCAGGCGACGAGAGGGCCGACTCGTGGAGGAAGACGTCGCGCAGCAAGCGGGTCGCGCACACGACAGTCGAGGAGCGCATCAGCCACCGCAACAGGTGCTGCGTCTGCAACAAGGGCTTCCGCGGCATCGTCCCCAAGGGCCTCACCTGCGTCGTACTGACATTTTTCTCCAGCCCGCATATTCAATCTCAATTCGAAACAATGGCAATCTCAATCCGCAGCGCTGCGGCATGCAGGCGCACAGGAGCTGCAAGCTCGAGGGGTACTGCCCGGGGCCCTCGGCGCCCGACTCGCAGCCCGAGCTCTCCGCGAGCAGGTCGCAGGTGATGTCTGCGCCCTCGCCGCCAGCGCCAGCGCCCGTGGGCTCTGTCTCTCCGCACACGTCGATGCCCGAGATCGTCCCCTTCCCGGCGCCCGTGCGGGCCAGGCCGGTCAAGCAGCGCAGCAGGCGTTGCCCGGACCCCACGCCGCTCGAGGACACTCGGGCCGCGCTGGACCGCGTGGCTGCGCTGGTGGAGCAGTACGGCGAGCTGGCAGACGACTTTGGGGGCCTGCGCGAGCAGCTGGAGCTCGTCGCCTACATGCTGGGCTCCAAGCAGCTCGACGAGACCGCGGAGAAGCTCGCGGCCAGCGCAGCCAGCGACTGCACGTCGTTCGTGGACCTCGTGGCCAGCGACAAGCGGAGGCTCAAGCGCAGCTCGTCGGCGTCGCGGTCGTCCAAGGCTCGCCCGCTGGCCAAGGAGCACGTCGAGACCATGCTCAGGATCCGCAAATCTCTCAACGGTGCGCAGATACCGGAATCAGAATCCAGATTCCTGATACGGGGGACGAAATATCAAGGGGTGGTCAGGAGGCTGGGAGACCTGCCGGTGAAGAAGGAGACGAGCGGGGACCGCAAGAAGCACCTGCAGCTGCTGACCAACGAGGACGCGCGGGAGTTCTGGACCGAGAGCTTCGGGGTCGAGCGGGAGGAGGTCAGCAACGCGGCGTTCTGCGCAGCGCTGCAGCAGCACCTCTCGCGGGGCGGCGAGGAGCTGACGACGGACCACTGGGCCAAGGTCCGCGAGCTGCTCGACTCGGACCGCAGCGGAACCGTCAGCGTCTACGAGGTCGAGCGCTTCGGCACCGACGCCGGCGTCTCGTTCTTCGACCGCATCCGCCTGCTCCGCAGCCCCCGCCACTACCTCCAGCTCATCACCGAGGACAGCGCCCGCGCCTTCTGGGCCCGCTTTGTCACCGTGAGCTCCCCATCCCCCCCCCACTGCTGTCTGCTGTGTGCATGGGGGTGCTGCTGTCAGCGGTGGTGACTGAGAGGGGGCTGCCCTCCGAGCGCGCTGGGCTCTCGCCAGCACTGTGGCTCGGAGGAGCGACCCTCTGTCGCCCTCAGTGCACACGCGTTGTGTAATGTCATCCGAGCGCCTCGTTTGGCTGCCCCCCCCCCCCCCGTGTCCACCCTCTGGCTGGTGTGCACTGAGAGGGGCTGCCCTCCGAGTACGCTGTGCTCTCGGCGGCACTCTGACTCGGAGGGGCCACCCCCTGTCGTCCTCAGTGCACACGCGTTGTGTATTGCCATCCGAGCGCCGCGTTTGGGGGTTCGGGCGGCAGCAGTAGACTGGCCTGCGAATGCTGACCACCGGCTGCAGGGGAAGGAGTGCTCGTGGGAGCACTTTGCGCAGGCCGTGACGAAGCTGTTCAAGGAGGCCGGGGAGGCGCTGCCGACGGCCGAGGAGCTCGCGGGGCTCAAGGAGGAGATCGACACGGACCACAGCAACTCGGTGTCGGTCTACGAGATCGACCTCTTCACCGCCGACGAGCCGCTGTTCCCGCGCCTGCGCTCGTGCATGCGCGGCAAGCCCCCGCCGCCGCCGTCCGCGGTGATCGAGGACGAGGAGACGCGCGAGTTCTGGGACATGCACTTTGAGCACATGGCCGAGTGCACCTACGACGAGTTTGTGCACGCGGCGACCTGGCACCTCGTGCACAAGCGGCGCAAGTCGCCGCCCTCGCTCGAGCGCATGGACAAGGTCATGCGCCTGCTCGACACGGACCGCAGCTGGACGATCGACGCCTCCGAGGTCCAGGCGCTCTCGCGGGCCTGGGGCATGCCGTTCTTCGACCTGCTCGACGTGCTCTCGTTCGGCGACAGCGGCGACGAGCCCGCAAAGGCCTCGCCGCCCCCCACCCCCCAGGCCGCGGAGCTCGTCGTCCACAAGGCGCCCCCGCAGTCGCCGTCGCCCCAGCAGCAGCAGCAGCCGCTGCACAAGAGGCTGCAGTCTGTCCAGGAGCTGCGCGCCCACAAGCTCGAGCACATGCGATCGCACTCGGGCGTCCTCATGTCGGCCAAGAAGCGTAGGTCCCCCAAGCCTCTGCCACCGGTCCGCTGCGCTGCCCCCCCTCCTCTCCCTCGCCTCCCAGCTGACGGAGGCTGCGCTGCGCTGCTGTTGGCAGGCGCTGAGCGCTGCAGACTACGTGGTGATGTGGATCGGGAAGGAGGAGCCGCCCAAGCTGGGGTGCAGCGAGTACAGCGTGGCCGAGGTGCACATACGGGACCTGCAGCACCTCGAGAAGTGGCTGGCCGAGTACGGCTCGGGCGCCGTGGCGCAGTCGAAGCTGCGGTTCGCGCCCATGTGCAGCACGCTGGCCGAGGACGACGAGCTGCTGCACGTCATCGCAGAGGTGCAGGAGTGGGGCAGGTCGTGCGTGGCCCTCATCTACCTCGGCGTCTACTGCGCGTCGGAGGAGATCGCGGCCAGGCACAACACGCCCGCGCTGGGCATCTTCACCGTGGCCACTGTCGCCGACCTCAAGAGACTGCTGGCCATCTGACAGCCAGCCCAGCCCGCAGGGCCCCAGCCAAACCAACGCGACGCACTTAGCTTGTATTCCGCCGTGTTATGGGGCTCTCTGCAGTGGAAGGGCTGTGCCTCTACAAACGCAGCGTTGAAGGGAGCCCCGTAGGTAGCTTTTAATGCCAGTATAATCAATTGAGCGATCAGATATTTTACGTCGAAGATTCCACTAGATCTTTTCCCTGTCTTTTTTTTTGTTTTAGGTTTGCTATCATGAGCGCAGCGCTGGAGGTCTTTGACAAGGTGGTTGCGGGAGCTCGCCGTCCCAGCGAGCCCGCCCCGCAGCAGGGCAGTGCAGCGCCCTTTGGTGCGGCCGCATCACCTTTTCTGCCCGCCAGTGCTCCCCGATTCACTTGCTTTGATATTTTTATGTTATGACTGTTTGCTTTGCCTGTGCCGCTGACCTCTGACGGCCTGCAGAGGCGTCCGAGCGCCTGCTGGACGGGCTCATCGCGGCGGTGGGCAAGAGCGTGGCCCCGGCGTCGGGGGAGCTGGGCGACGCGGCGCTGGCAGCGCTGGACGCGATGTTTGCGTCGCTGCAGCTGTCCCCTGTGCCCACCAAGCAGCAGCAGCAGCACAGCACAGCAGCAGCTCCCTTTGGTGCGCTCTCCTGGCCTGGTCTTCTGCCTTCCTGGAGTTCTCTCTCTCTCTCTCTTGCTCTTCGTCTCAGTCTCATTGCTGCGCCCTAACTGGGACAGAGAGGAGCCTGGAGCTGGTGGAGAGCCTCATCGAGAGGAGCAAGCACCAGACCCACAAGAAGAAGGCACACAGCAGCACATAGCACACAGCACACAGCACACAGCACACCGCACGCACCACCAGCACTCAGCAGAGCGCAATTCAGCTCGTCAGTGCAGCACACCACAGCGCACATCATCCTGGCATCGCAGCACCTGCACCGCAGCGTGCCACACCAGCACAGCAACCAGACACACGTCGCCAGTGCAGCACGAACACACCACTGGCAGAAGTGTCCTGCCTCAGCACCAACACAGCACAGCACAGCACCTCAGCACCACAACACACATCGCATCCCTTGGGCCAGTCAGCACACTGACTTGCCGTCTCTCGCAGCAGCAGAGCGAGGGTGCATTCACTCTAACACACCATACACCACAGCCGCCACAGCCGCCACAGCCGCCACATCAAGGCACCTGTGCACCACAACGCACAACACATCCTTTATGCTACCAGGCACAGCATGGGAGCCTCAACTGACTTGCTGTCCCTCGTAGCAGCAGCACGAGGGTGCAGAGGGGGGAGCGAAGAAGAAGCAGGCCAAGGCAGCGCCAGCACCAGCGGCAGCAGCGGAGCCGCCGATGGACATCAGCAGGGCGAGCATTTTGGTGGGGCGCATCGTCGAGGCCCACAAGCACCCCGACGCGGACTCGCTCTACGTCGAGTCGGTGGACCTGGGGGGCGCGGAGCCCGTGACGGTGGTGAGCGGCCTGGCGGCGTACGTGCCGCTGGCGGAGCTGCAGGGCAGGAGGTTCCTCTTTGTGACGAACCTCAAGCCCGTCAAGATGAGGGGCATTCTGTCGTCGGCCATGATCCTCGCCGCCAGCGACGACGGGCACCAGCACGTCGAGGTTGTCGAGCCCGACCAGGACACCCCCGTCGGCGAGCGCGTCCGTGTCGAGGGCTACGACGGCAAGCCCGACGACGTCCTCAACCCCAAGAAGAAGGCACGGCAGACACACCTGCAATCATCCCCTCGGTCCTCCGAGATGGAGACGAGCGGCACCTCTCTCTCCCCAATGCTCTCCCACGGGGACACTGCACTCCCTCGCGGCTTATTGACATCTTGCGATGCAGATCTGGGAGGAGGTCAGCCAGTTCCTGCGGACCGATGGCCAATGCGTGGCCACGTGGAAGGGTGTTCCCCTGACCACGTCCAAGGGCCAGTGCAAGGTCAAGACCCTGGCCAACGCCGGCATCCACTGAGCCTCGCTCATCGATGCAGAATGCTCTGAACGAGAGTGCATGCAACAATGACAATGGCCCCCCGCCTCTCTTGCGTTTGAGGACCAACTTGCAAAGGTCGTTGGTGCTTGAGATGTGATATAGTCCTCGTGGTTTATGTACTCACATGTCATGGCTTCCAACTTCCCATCAGTCCCCTGTTGCACCTATGACGGTGATCTATGAGCTTTGTGCAAACTCATTTGCAAATGGAACGTGATTCTCTCCTTCATCTACGGCACAGGGACCTGCCACTCAGGGGGAGGAGGCAGCAGAGGTCTGCGGGGCGGTGATGTGGGCGACGAGCAGCTCGGTGAACCACTGCGGCTCCTCGTCGTTGAGCTGGTGCCCCGCGCCCGGGGCGATGTGCAGCGGGCACCCCAGGCGCTCCGCCATGGCCCTGCCGTGCTTGGGGTCGACCATCTCGTCTCCCGTGCCCACGAACACCGCCGAGCGCACGCCGGCCTGCGCCAGCGCCTCTTCCAGCCTCCCCATCGTGTTGTGGCTGAAGCACGCGCGCGTCTGCGCGGTCGAGGCCGCGGAGTTCACGGGGCCCGAGAGCCGCGCGCGCCTGGCGAGCTTCTCGATGGCCCGCGGGCCCTCGGGGCCGCGCAGGAACGCGCGCGAGAACATGAGGCGGGCGGAGAGCTCGGCGGTGCGGCGCTCGTCCGAGGTCCACGAGAGGCGCGCGATGCCCCAGATCGAGCCCAGCGCGGGCAGCAGCGACCACGTGGAGCCGCCCATGTGCGCCGAGACGAAGGCGGCGCTCTCGAAGGCCGCGGGGCAGAGCATCACGAGCTCCTGGGCGATCATGCCGCCCATCGAGAGCCCCACCACGTGCATCTTCTGCACGGCCGTCGGCCCCGCGTCTGGCGCCGGCCACCACCCCGCGTCCGCCAGCGCCGCGCGGGTGTCCCTGTGGCGAGCCACGCGCAGACTGCATCAGCAAAGGTGTGTTCTGGAATACTACTGCGATAAATCAACTGTGTTCTTCCCATTCGCCAAGAGGCCCCCCCGGTACCCCTGGAGCGGGCCTGGTGAATCGCCTCGAGAAAGCACATCGTTCGGCGTTTGAATTAACGGGGAACATCGCACACGTAAATCAATTGTGCTGTGTAATAATCCCCAAGAAGGCAAATGCCCCCCACACACACCCTAACAGAAGAGGAACAAGTGTGGCCACTCGCGGGCGCTGCAACCAGCGATGTGAGGTGGCACTGCAATAGCCCGCCACGCCGCTGCCTTCCCCGGGGCCCCAAGAGAGGAGGGACAGCCCAGACCGCCCCGAGGAGCGCGGAATGAGCGGGACCTGGCCATGAGGGCCGTCGTGTAGGGCCCCGCGGTGGGGCGCGAGAGCCCCGAGCCGCGGTTGTCGACGGCGAGGACGCTGAACCTGGCGGCTGGGTCTGCGGCGAGGGCCGCGATGAGCTCCTCCCAGCCGTAGTGCGTCGAGTCGAGGCCCTCGAGCAGCACCACCCGCACGGGGCGGCCAGCGCCGTAGACCCAGTAGTGGATCTCGCCCTCGGATTCGGTCGCCGCGCGCCCGTGCTGCGCCGTCTTCTCGAGCTCCTCGATGGGCGGCAGCGGAGCGCTACCGCTGCTCGTGGGCGACGTGTCCATCGGTATCTGCGGTTCTATTGTTAGATACTCTCGGTCCTTCTCCGAACCACTTTTCCATTCTCTGGCCAACGAGTGCTACGCTGTCTCCGCCACGCCCACATGACGGCCTCGCCTCGCCCCTCTCAGCTGAATCGCCGTTCACACTTTTTTAATTCTGACGCCTGATGGATGATCTCCTGTCAGGCCATCGGTGTGTGAACAAAGCATAGCAAGCGTTATTTCATTGTGGGTAGAGAACGGTCACTCCCCACGGAAGCAGCAGTGCAGTGTGGTACGTGGCGAGGGAAAAGAGATGAAAAGCAGCGTTGGTCCTTGGGAGGCAGTCATGCGCCTCTACTGGGAGAGAAGGGAGACCTCCTGCTGGCGCCTCCTGCCCTCGTCCGTCTGCACACCGTCGCCCGAGTGACCCGTGATCACGGCGCCGCCGCCCTCGATGTCGCCGTCGCTCGCGAGCCCCTCGTCAAACTCGACGACCAACTGCGGCTGCTCGGGCATCGGGCGGAACTTCCACGCGACAAAGCTGTAGAAGAGCACCGCCACGAGCTCCTCGGCCAGCGTCGACACCCAGCCCGACGAGTAGGGCAGCGCGAGGTCCAGCAGGTACAGCAGGATCACCTGGAAGTACAGGTACGCCACCACAATCAGGTAGAACTCGCGGAACACCGACAGCCTCTGCAGGCTCACAGCGGCTGCACAACAGAAGCCACGATACACGCGCACGCGAGCACAGCGTCAGCGGGCGTGGCGCAGCAGGCTCGTTCGCTCTCTCTCACCCTTGCCGTCGGTGCGGGAGGCGTCCCTCAGGTGGCGGATCGACCACACGATCGGGATGATGACGGCAGCACAGCAGATAACGTCAAAGACTCTGAGCACGTCCTCCTGCGCACATCAGCAGCAGGGCCATGAATGAGCACGGGAGATTCTGTGGCCAGGCCCAACACCGGACAGATCCACACCGACAGCAACCGGGACGACTATCGAACAAGGCAGACCACACCCTGGGGTCTGCCACAGCGTAGGGGCCACGGGCAACAGACCTAAGAGGGAGGGAAGGGGACACGCACCCACTTGGTCCAGTCGGCCGAGCCCGGGGGCTGGGCCTCGACGATGACGAGCGCGATGTTGTCAACGATCTGCAGGGGGATGACGACGAGGATGACCATCTTGTCGCGCTTGCTCAGGAACGGCTTGAGGAACGCCCACCCGCTGCCCAGCAGCACAATCAGGATCAGCACGAACATGCCCTTGGCCCTGCACCACCCGTGACGTGTTGCCTGCGTTGAGTCACGGGAATTCTCGGAATTCCTGGGAGCTATCGGGGCCACGCACACAAGGAAGGCGAAGTAGGGGACAGCCCAGCCGCCGCGGGTGCCGTTCTTGGCCTGGAAGTCGATCTGGACCGCGGCGAAGACGAGCGAGAGGATCTTGACGACGACCAGGGCCGTCATGAGGATGTGGGCGCGGTTGGTCGTCGAGCGGCGCTTCCACAGGAACAGGCACCAGCCGGCGAGGGCCACGCCGTAGATGGCCGAGAGGCACGCCTGCATCGGCACCAGGCGCTCGTCGCCCGCCGACAGCCAGTTGTGGCTGCCGTCGCTGTTGCGGTTGTACTGGTTCAACGTGATCTGGTCGTGGCGTCATGCCGCGGGGGACAATTTTAGGAATTGTGACCAGAGAAGATTAATCTCCAGATTCTCAGATTCTCAGCGCGTGTTTCGCAGTATTCGGAAAGTGATGCCCTAAAGGGAATACAACAGCGCGCTTCTCCGCTTCTCCGTGGCGCACACGCGGTTCCATGGAATAACACAGCGCGAGGAATTATATGTTCCCCGATTCGCGATCGGCGGGTGCGCAGTAAATGAATCCAAATCAGATTCCTCTGGGCTGTGCCAGGGAGGCCGGGGGGAGAGAGGGGGGAGGGGCGCACGGTGAAGGAGACGGAGCTCGCGGGTGCGCCCTTGGGCAGACACCTGAGGAAGTACGTGCGCCAGAGCCCCTCTGCGGGCAGCACGATCCCCGGCGGGAACTTGTCGAGGCCTATCTGCTCCGGCGAGAGGGTGTTGTGTGGCAGCACGTCAGCGCAACGAACCCCGCGCCCCAGTGGCCGCCCGACGCGCGGCGAGAGCGACGCGGCCGCCGCGCGCGGGGGCCGGGGCACCCGCGAGCCGCGGCCAGACGCGCTCGGGGCGCGTGAGAGCGGCGGGAGAGGCGTCGCCTCGCAGAGAGAAGGGAAGAGGAAACACGGACCTTGTGCTGCCAGTCGTGGGTGCAGGCGGCCGCGGTGGTGCGGACGGCCGAGTTGCCCTTGGAGGCGATGCTCTCCGAGACGATGTAGGTGAGGTTGAGCCAGTCCTGCGAGGCGGGGCTCGCGCGGACGGCGGTCCAGTTGAGCGCGAAGGTGCCGCCCTTGTAGAAGCCAAACTCCTCGAGCATGAAGAACGTGCGCCGGTCGCCCGACAGCGCCAGGCGCGTCTTCAGGCCCTGCGCCAGCGCCGCCGCCAGCGCGAGGACGGCGACGACACGCGACGTGCGCGACATCATTCGTGTGTGTGTGTCGTGTGCGTGAACGTTGTTTGGCGACAAACGTCCCCCCGAGATATCAATTTCAAATCGCCACGTCACGAAGTGCGAGATATGGGCTCTCCTGTCGCCCTGACCGTTCCGCGCAGATTGCTCCGTCTCGCTGGCAGGTGCATTCCGAGCGGTGTGAACGGTGTATCTCAGAACCCAGGGCTCGGGAGTACTGGGTTGGTGAAGATTCCTGTATCTTCTTCCAGATTCTTCGCCCTTCAGACCAACAAAAACTTATCACCCGCCACCCATGGCCGAGTTGGACGACAAGACGATCGAGCTGGTGTCGCAGTTGGTGGAGCTCGTGCACTACGAGGACTGCCGCGACTTCCTGCAGCAGCACCCTCAGCTGATCTCGCAGGCCGTCCGTTTCGCTTTTTCTCAGTCTCTTTTTCTCTCTGCTCACTGCCCGCCCCTGTCGGCCCCACCGCAGGTCAGCGACAGCCTCTTCGAGAAGGGCTACATGATCTGGGACACGCACCCGCGCGAAATCGCTGAGCGTTTCATCCGGTGCCCGAAACGCGCCTGCCATCGGGATAATAATCCTGCTATCGGGAAAATACCCTCTGACACCCCCCTCTCCGTGGTGGCTCTGGCAACAGGGACGCGCAGATGCTGCACTACATGGTGGACCTGCAGCGGGCGAGCAACGGGCAGCAGGACATCACGTTGTTCTTCCACAGGCTGCTGGACGACGACCCCTCGTTCCGCGACGTCTTCGAGGGCCAGGTGCGCTCCATCCTCGAGCACGTCGAGCAGATGTGGGCCAAGCGCCGTGCCGCCAAGGCTCAGAAGGAAAAGGAGTCCAAGCCCTGAGGCAGCCTCTTCCCGAGACCCGAGACAACAACCGATGCCCGCCTTCTGATTCCATCAAACTAGTTTTTTTGTTTTGTTCCCCCATGCAGTTGCTTGGTACGTCGCTGGCCACTATCTCACAGTCATGGGCAATAACGCAGCACACACATCAGAGCCATTCTGTGTGACATCATCGGTGCCATTCGGAATGGGGTTCCATCCCAGAATGGACCGACTGGCGGGAGGTCTCTGTTGTGCTTGTGCATCCAGCAGGGATGAGCCAGCTCTGGGTGAGCTGCGGGGGCCATCGTGGAACTGCTGTGCTGCCCAAAAAAGGGAGGGACGGACAGATGGAGAGCTGAAGTCTGAAGGAGAGGCGCGGAAGTCACGGCACAGAGGACGGCGACCACGCGGGGGGCTTGAGCGTTATGGTCTGTTTCTTTCCGGAGGCACACCGGCCGGTCCACAGTCCAGATAGAGTATGCCCACCACCCGGCTGCACAACCGCCAGCAAAGGACACCCCCGTCCCCATTATGGGCCCCCCAGAGCACGCCGGTCCACACCCAGGCCACCGGTTGCCCCACCTCCCCACCCGCCCCGCAGAGGCAACAACAGCAAAGCTGCTTGCCCCGCTGCCCACCGATGCAGAGCGGCAGAGTCCCACCGATCCCGCTTGCTGCCCGCTGCCAGCACAGCCCCAAGACCGATCGGCACGGTTCGAAGAGGCGCTGCAGATTGCCCCCGAGAGCCACCGTTGGAGGCCCCGCTGGCCGAGGCGGCCGTTGGGGCGGCGGTGGCACTGGTGGCACCGACGACTCGGCGGCGGGGGGGGGGCACAATATCCCAGAGGCGCCAAAAATAGGCCATTTTTTTGTTGGACGCGCCACAGCGAAAAGAACCGCCGCTGCCGGACTATTGTCAACAACAGCAGCAGCAGCAGCAGCAGCAGCAGCAGCGGGAGCAGGATGAGCGCAGACAGCGGCGAGCAGCCCAGGAGGAGGGCCATCCCCGGCATCGCGCACATCGTCCGCACGGAGCTCCAGCGTGCGTCGGGGCCGCGTGAGGCGCAGGCACCCGGGGGGGACCGATCGTTGAGGGCGCATGTGGCTACCAATCGCCGCAACCGCCGCTGCGGCTGCCCTCCGCAGTGACGGGCCAGACGCAGCACCACGTCGCCGTGCACCTGGGCGGCGGCAGCAGTGGAGACGGCGAGGGAGTCGGCGTCGGCGGGGCGGATGGTGCGGCCCAGGAGGAGGACGCGCCGCGGGACACGTACATGATGCCGCAGAGCATGGCGGCCTCCTGCGTCCCCCAGGGTGCCCTCTCTGCCATCTCTCTCTGTCTCCCTCTGACTCTGTGTGTGTGTGTGTCTCTCTCTCTTTCTCTCCATCCATGCATCTCTCTCTGCCCTCTGCAACTGCCCGCCAATCGTCGTTGTTCTCGTTTTGGCTCACCCGGGACCCGCACGGGACGTGGCCACACAGGGCTGGGCATCGGCACGTTCCTGTGCCTGCCGTCCGGGTGCGCGTCGGCCGAGAGCGGTGAGCCCATCAACGACCTGTTCTGCGTCGAGGCCGCCGTGCACCACCGCGGGGCCGTGCTGCTGGCCCTGAGGTGGTACGCCCTCCACAGCGACGTGGTCGGCCTCTCCCCTCACCAGCTCGCGAGGACGTTCGTGCTCTCGTCCCCCCCCCGAGTCTCCCCCCTCCTCCCGATCCCCCCACCCCACGTTGCCTCCTTGCCCTCCTCGTGCTGCTCGCAGCCGTCCTCTCCCCCCTCTGTGCCCACCTCCACCTCCCCCGCACCCCCGCGCTGCCAAGGGCACCACTGACCCGCAGCACACAAACGGCCTCGCGCCGCACGCTGATCGCCGCCAACCGGCCGGCCGCAGGGAGTGCTGGCAGCTCTTGGACCTCCAGACCATCGCGGACCAGATGGCCGGGCCCGGGCTCGGCGGGATGGACGCCGTGGCCGTGGCCGAGGCGCACGTGCGCCAGCGGGTGGTGGTCGACTACGTCAACGCCCTGTTGGCCACGCGGAGCGAGCTCGGGGCCGCCGGCGTGACGTTCGACGACGCCTACTGGGCGCCCGAGCGGTACGTGCTCCCGTGGGCGGCCTGGGTGGCAGGCAGCGGCGCGAGCTGCCTCAGCAACAGCGACGTGGTGCTGGACAGCATCCGCGGCGACATCCTGCTGCTTCGCCAGCCCTTCATCCAGCGCCAGCGGACCCCCGTCCCAGCAGAGCCGCCTCCCACCACAGGCCCCTGGCAGGCACTGACGCCGCCAGCATCAGCACCAGCACCAGCGGTCCCAGCGCCAGCAGGCCCTGCTGAGCCACCGCACGTCCACCGCCGCCGCCGCCACCGCCGCTCGGGACACGGCAGCACGGTGGCGCCCGATGACGGGTTGCCGCACAAGAGGCCCAAGCTGCCGGTGCCACTGGCTTTCCCGGCAGGGCTCGATAGGCCTCCTCCCGTACAAGCAGCAGCAGCAGCAGCAGCAGCAGCAGCCCCCGCGGGCACAGCCGAGGCTGCACCGGTCCCCCAGCTCAGCCAGCCCGAGGAGCATGCCACGCTGCTCCACCGCACAGCAGCAGCCCCGGCAGGTCTGACAGCTGGGGACATCGAGGACGTGAGCGCTCTGCTGGCCACGGCCGAGCCCAGCCCCGAGGAGCGCGAGCTGAGCCGCGCCCTGGACTTGCTCACCGACATGGAGCCCCAGGACTGCTCCACCGTTCTGGGCATCGTCCGTCTCGCGTCAGCCGGGCGCCAGTCGCTGCTGAAGCTGAGCAGGCACATCTCCCTCAACCGCGTCTTCGGCCCCCTGCTGCTTGCCGCCAACAGCAGCAAGAACGACGGCAGCAGCAGCAAGAGCAGCAACGGGTGCTAGGCACACGTCCCTGGCATCCAAGAGGCGGGACCTTCGCAAGGGCTGTGAAGTGTTGTTGGATTAGATACTTGCGCATGCGTACCTCTCACCGCTCCATATGCGCACCACCCACTACCCGCGTACCACGCACACAACACAGCACTCCAATGCCAGTCAGCAAATGACAACCGAAGGATGGCAGTGTGCCACCATCTTGTTGCCCTCAGGCCCCTCTTGGTGCCTGCTGGCCATTGTAGTTGACCAAGGCAGTACCTACTAGCAATGCTACGGGGTAGCCGACTCGTGTGCGTTGGCATTGCGCGGGTGGACCGGTACATGGGGCACTGGCTTGTATATGTTCTAGGGTGACGACAGTAGCTCCTCCACAGCACCCGGCCTGGGCACCGCCACATTCCTCCACAGCGACCTTGCGCTCATCCCCGTGGCACACAGCGACAACGCCATGGTTGCCTGCACAGATTTGGCCACCAAACTGCTGCTGGACGCTCCTCGCGGCGTCAGGCGTGCGGTGGCAGGCACCTTGGGGACCCGGAAGCTCCTCCTGCCTCATAATGTGTACGCTATTTGCGCCTCGGCCACCGCCTTGTACCCCTCCTGCGGCTTCTTGGCCGCGTGCGAGAAGAACCCTCTCGTGATGGCCCGTTGCACCAGGTTGTAGTTGCGCTCGCACGATGCCACCTCCAGCCATTTTTATTCTCCATGCTGTCCGAGCATTGCCAGTCAAGCGGGTGTTGGGGGCTGTCTGGGTATTTGATTGGCCAAAGTGGGAGGGTGGCGATGCGGAGCCTCCGTACGTACTCGTGAAGCCTTGGTTCGCACAAGGGTCCCACCCAAACTGGACAACGCAAGCAGCACTCGCGTGTGCACGTGCAAATCTGGGGAGTGCGTATGCTTCCTGTCCATGAGTGAGCAGCTGCTTGCAGGCGTCTTGGGTGGGTCTCACGTCATGGAAGATACGTGAATCTGGGACACTATTATCATCTCGCTGTCTGTCCAGCCAAGGTCTGCGGCGGCTGGAGAGCTGAAGCACACGGGCTTGGGTGACAAGGACCTCGCGAGTTCGTCGCCTCGCTGGCAGCTGTCCACCTGGTTGGCAGCCTGCGGGCGTGATGGACGTGTGCGACGACCCCGCGTACGACGAGCAGCTAGCTGGGGGCTCTCGGCCCTGGTGGAGCTCGACGAGGAGTTCGCATCGACCTGCGCATGGAGGAGCCCACGTTCCTGCGCAGGCAGACGCACCTGCTCGAGGAGCAGAGCCCGTCAAGGTAGTGACCAACCCGTCGGCTCGATGGGTGTCAAACCAGGCGATGCTGGTGCGCGATCGGCGCGACATTCGGGAGCAGCAGTGGTACCAGATGCTGGACAACATCCCCAAGGACCTCCACAGGCCGTGAGAGGACCCCATGCCCGCGCCGGGCGACAGGCACATCGCGCAGGAGCTGCGCGGGGGTGGGCCAGGGCGAGCACGAGATGCACGAGTGGGAGAAGGAGAGGCTCGGCAAGAACGTGCTTCGGCCACTTTGGCAAGCTGCCCATCAAGGACCAGCGTGCCCGCCTGCCCATCTGGGGCCTCTGCAACGAGCACGTCCGCTCCGTCAGCGACAGCCAGGTACGCTCCCTTAGCCGCCCAGCCCTGCCGGAATCGATTCTCTGTTGCAACAGTCGCAGTGGGCTGTGTGGTCTCGTGCTGCCTCTGTCTGTTTGGGTCCATCCTATTTGTTCTATTTTTTTCTCGGGAGGGCTGTCTGTGTGGCATCGCTGTGAAGGTTGTGCTTGCGGTGTCGATCACACAGGGTGCAAAGACCTCGGAGATAGACGGGACGCGTTCACACGACTGACTGCTTTCTCCGGGGGACTCCTCTTCTTTCTGTCTTTCGGGGTCAACGAATGTCTGACGCAGGGCAGGGCGACTGAACATCGCGTGCGCAGGTGCTCGCGGTGATCGAGGAGACGGGCAACAGCAAGGCGACGCTGATGGCGCAGTTCCTGGCAGAGGCAGGGGGTTCACGGCGTGCAGGCGGATCGGGCTGCAAGCAGCCGCGGCGACTGTCGGCGGGACGAGGTGCACGAGCGGCGGTGCACACAGGCGTGCTGTTCGGGCTTGAAGACGGCGGTCAAGCGGAGGCAGTGCCTGAAGCTGATCATTATGTCGGCGACGCTGGACACCGAGAAGTTCCCTGCGTGCTTCTTGGTAGACCCGAGGCTTGTGAAGCAGAACATGTACGGTGCAGGCACCAAGAGGGGCCTG
>CACRSC010000028.1:275291-308871 GCA_902651635.1 Mastigamoeba balamuthi
CCCCCCCCCCGCCGCCGAGTCGTCGGTGCCACCAGTGCCACCGCCGCCCCAACGGCCGCCTCGGCCAGCGGGGCCTCCAACGGTGGCTCTCGGGGGCAATCTGCAGCGCCTCTTCGAACCGTGCCGATCGGTCTTGGGGCTGTGCTGGCAGCGGGCAGCAAGCGGGATCGGTGGGACTCTGCCGCTCTGCATCGGTGGGCAGCGGGGCAAGCAGCTTTGCTGTTGTTGCCTCTGCGGGGCGGGTGGGGAGGTGGGGCAACCGGTGGCCTGGGTGTGGACCGGCGTGCTCTGGGGGGCCCATAATGGGGACGGGGGGTGTCCTTTGCTGGCGGTTGTGCAGCCGGGTGGTGGGCATACTCTATCTGGACTGTGGACCGGCCGGTGTGCCTCCGGAAAGAAACAGACCATAACGCTCAAGCCCCCCGCGTGGTCGCCGTCCTCTGTGCCGTGACTTCCGCGCCTCTCCTTCAGACTTCAGCTCTCCATCTGTCCGTCCCTCCCTTTTTTGGGCAGCACGGCAGTTCCACGATGGCCCCCCTCCCGGTGGACGGACAACACACACTCGAGCGACCCGCGTGGATCTCTGGATGTAATGCTGGTGAGCTGAGTACCCTGATGCTGCCGAGCAGTTTTGGTCTGCGAAGAACAGCCCGTGCCCATTTTATTCCTGTTGCAGCTCTGCTGAACCAACTCGGATCAGTATGAGTGGCAAACGTCGCCGGGACCCCTCGCTGCTCAGCACAGCACGGCGCACCGCAGCTCACACGGGGACGGCAGGGCGGGACGACGATAGGGACGTTCATCGGGCAGCTGGCGTTCGGGCTGCTGGGCGACTACCTGGGGCGCAAGAAGATCTACGGAGTGGAGCTGCTGATCGTGATCCTCTGCACCATGTGCACGTCTTATCGAGTGCGAACGAAAACTGATGCGGCAGACCACGGGAACTGCGATTCTGTTCGTGTGTGTCTCGCGGTGTGCAGATATCGCCAACGCCAACGTGCGCGCTCGTCGGTGATAGCTGCTCCCTTTGTTGTGTGAGTGTTTGTGCGAGTTTCGTTTCAGCAGGAAAGCGGGGATTTCCAGAAAATCAGGCCTTCTCCAGCTGCCTCGCCAACGCCCCCGTGCTGCACCCAAACCCGCCAATACCAATGCCCATTGGGAATCGATGAGCGAGGTGTGAACGGGGCACTGGAGTGGCTGACGTGAAAAGTTATGCTCTCTTTTCGATCCAGCCAAACCACGATTCTCGCGAATCTCAGTGACTGTTTTATTGGCCTAGGCCAATAATACACGTCATCTCAGCCGTTTATATGGCCTAGGCTGTATAAACAGCATGGAGCCCGGCGCGTCAATGTTGTGAGGAGAGGGTGAGGGAGGTATGGCTGTGGTCATCATTTGTCAGCCGAGGCCACCCCGCCCTGCAACTCCTCATTCCCTCATTTCCTGGAATTGCCCTGCACCGCGAGGTGGCTCGGAGTTTTTTTGGGATGGGATCGCCCGTAAATCTATGTAATGATGCCAATCTACAGCAGCCACCAATAAAGAGCTATTTTTGTGCAGGTGTTGCATTTCAACCACAGATAATCCTCTCCCTCGGCGCAGTGCCAAATTTAGGAGAGAGCCGGTGTGGATAACAACGCAACGACGGGCGCAATGTGTGCAACATGCCAACCGCAGCCGCCCGCAAGGGGCGAGCACCGGTGCAGGGCAACCTTCTCCAGCGTCGCCGCGCTCGTCATACGCCCGGCGCTGCAGCGTGCGTCGTGCCGAGTGCTCTGGCTCCGCCTCTCTCCCGTTGCCCCTGTCGTCACACTGGAAGGGTTCCCTGCCAGCAGGGCTGGGCAAGACAGAGCACCACGTGGTCGAGGGGGAGGCAGGCCGCGAGGGTGCGTCGGAATCGCGGTGGACACAGGTGATACCGCGGCACATGACCTCCTTCTACCTGCCCACAGGTGGGTGCCACAACAGCCTCACTGGTCTTCCTCTCCCATCCTGGCTACTTCGATTGTTCGGACTTCAATTGAATCGCCACTCACAGGGCCCCTCCTCTGATTTACCCGCACGCAGGACTGCGCAATGGCTCTTTCCTGTACCTGCCCTCGGGGACTGTCTGCAAGAGCGATGGCGTGCCCATCAACGACCTGTTCTGCGTCGAGGCCGCTGTGCACCACCGCGGGGCCGTGCTGCTGGCCCTGAGGTGGTACGCCCTCCACAGCGACGTGGTCGGCCTCTCCCCTCACCAGCTCGCAAGGACGTTCGTGCTCTCCCCCCCCCCAGTCTCCCCTTTCTCCCTACACCCCGTTGCCTCCTTGCCCTTCTCCCAGCCGTCCTCCCTTTGAGCCACTCCCTGGCATCCCTGCTGCCAAGGGCACCACTGATCCGCAGCACACAAACGGCCTCGCGCCGCACGCTGATCATCACAACCGACTGCAGGGAGTGCTGGCAGCTCTTGGACCTCCAGACCATCGCGGACAAGATGGCCGAGCTCGGCGGGGTGAACGCCGTGGCCGAGGCTGAGGCGCAGGTGCGCCAGCGGGTGGTGGTCGACTACGTCAACGCCCTGCTGGCCACGCGGAGCGAGCTCGGGGCCGCCGGCGTGACTTTCGACGACTCCTACTGGGCGCCCGAGCGGTACGTGCTCCCGTGGGCGGCCTGGGTGGCAGGCAACGGCGCGAGCTGCCTCAGCAGCAGCGACGTGGTGCTGGACAGCATCCGCGGCGACGTCCTGCTGCTTCGCCAGCCCTTCATCCAGCGCCTGCGGACCCCCGTCCCAGCAGAGCTGCCTCCCACCACAGGCCCCGGGCAGGCACTGACGCCGCCAGCAGCAGCGCCAGCACCAGCGGTCCCAGCGCCGGCAGGCCCGGCTGAGCCACCGCACGTCGACCGCTGCCGCCGCCGCTCGGGACACGACAGCACGATGCCCGATGACGGGTTGCCGCACAAGAGGCCCAAGCTGCCGGTGCCACTGACCTTCCCCGCAGAGCTCAAGAGGCCTTCCGTGCAAGCAGCAGCAGCAGCCACGGCTACACCGGTCCCCCAGCTCAGCCAGACCGAGGAGAATGCCGTGCTGTGCGACCACGCAGCAGCAGCCCCGGCCGGTCTGACAGCTGGGGACATCGAGGACTTGAGCGCCCTGCTGGCCACGGCCGAGCCCAGCCCCGAGGAGCGCGAGCTGAGCCGCGTCCTGGACTTGCTCACCGACATGGAGCCCCAGGACTGCTCCACGGTTCTGGGCATCGTCCGTCTCGCGTCAGCCGGACGCCAGTCGCTGCTGAAGCTCAGCAGGCACATCTCCCTCAACCGCGTGTTCGGCCCCCTGCTGCTTGCCGCCAACAGCAGCAAGAACGACGGCAGCAGCAGCAAGAGCAGCAACGGGAGCTAGGCACACGTCCCTGGCATCCAAGAGGCGGGACCTCTGCAAGGGCTGTGAAGTGCTGGGCTCTACTACAACTGCGCACCACCCACCACCCACATACCACGCACACAACACAGCACTCAAACGCTATTCAGCAAATGACAGCCCAGGAGGGGCGCCATCCCCGGAATCACGCATCGTCCGCGGAGCTCCATAGTGCACAGGGGGTTGGCTGTGGTGAGGCGTCAGGTAGAGTAGAGTTCCCTTTACTGTACTGTTTGCTCTCTGGAGCTGTTGCGCGGGCCGCACCAGCGCACGACGAGGAGCTCTCAGAGCGCGGCGATCTCCTCGAGCAGCGAATCGAGGTACTGCTGGTCCTGCAGGTGCGACCTCGTGCCGACCTTGACTCTGCTCTCCCTGCTGCCGCCCTCCGGCGTCACCGCGCGCCCCCACGTCGGCGACATGGCCCCGCACACGCTCGCTGCTACCTGTTGCTGCTGCTGCTGCAGAGGCGACGAGCGAGGGGACGCTGGCTTGGAGTCGTGCCGGGGCGAAGACAGCAGCTCCTCCGGAGCGCCCGGCCTGGGCAGCGGCACATTCGCCCGCAGCGACCTCGGGCTCATCCCCGCGGCGCACGGCGACGACGCCATCGCCGCCGGCACCGACATGGCCACCTGCTGCTGCTGGACGCTCCTCAGCGGCGTCAGGCGTGCTGTGGCAGGCACCTCGGGGACCGCGGGGAGCTCCTCCTGCCTCTTGTTGCGCGACACAGGCCGCAGCGCGTGCGCCCCCTCGACAAACTCGGGCACCGCGCTCGACGACGCAGACGTCAGCGACTGCCGCCCCTGCCCTTGCCCCTGCTGCTGCTGCTGCTGTTGCTGCTGCGCGACCCTGCGCAGCGTGATGCCTCGCTTGATCTCGTCTGCGATCTGGCCCTGCACAGACGCCCGCTCCTGCCCCGCTCCGGCCTTCTTGCGCTGCGGCGGCTGCAGCGACGCCAGCTCCTCGCTCGTCTCGAGCCTCCCGACCGCCCTGCTCCCCGGCATCCCTGGCATCGGCGGCGGCGGAGGCGGAGGCGCGAACACCGCTGCTCCTCCCTCGGCGCATGTGCCGTCGTCGTTGAGCACAGCGGGCGCTGCAGGCGCCGCTGCGGGGGCGGCGGACTCGAGCTGGCGGACCTGAGCGTCGGCGGACGCGAGCTCGCGCACGCGGGACTCGAGCTCGCGGACCTGAGCGTCGCGGGCCTCGAGCTGCTGGCGCAGCGACGAGAGCTCCGTGACCGACGCGCGCTGCGTCTCGAGCGTCGTGGCAGCGCGCCCACGCGCCTCCTGTGCCTCGACGCGGGCCGCCTCGAGCTCCCGCCTCTCCCTCGCCCTCGCCTCCCTGGGCGGTTGAGCGGGGGGGGGGGGAGTCAGGAACGGTATGGTGGTCTGTGTCGTTGAGGACTCACTGCTCTGCAAGCAGCTGGCTCTCGAGCTCAGCGCAGCGCCTGTCTGCCGCCTCTGCCTGCGAGCAGTAGGTCGACTGCGCCTCCTCGAGCTGCTGCGCATACGACTGCGTGCCAGACCAGAGAAAGAGAACGGGAACAGAGAGGCAGACAAACAGACAGACAACAGACAGGGGGCACACGGAGCAAGAGCAGGCAGAGTAAAGCAGAGGCAAGACAAAGAGGCAGGAAAGAGAGGAAGGTGTGTCAGTCCGACGCTGGCAGAGGGATTTAGTGGCAGGCGGACGTCGCGCTCGGAGCGGAGCTGCTTGCTGATGTCGAACAGGCGGCCCAGCTTCTCCTCCAGCTGCGCGATGCGCGAGCACGCCTCGTCAAACGCCTCCTTGCTGGCCCCGGCCTCCTCCAGCTGCCTCGCCAACGCTGCGACACAATACCCGCCAATACCCGTTGGGGAACCGTTGGAGAAAAGGAAAAATGGGGGGCAGAGGCAGCGCGCACAGTTTTTGTCCTCGCGCTCCTTGCGGGCGAACTCTACGATCCTGTCGAACTTAGCCTGCAGCTCCGCGTTCTCCTGCGTCAGCGAGTCGACGGTGGCCTGCCATACGCGGTGGCGGTGGCGTGCGGGTCGGGAAACCCGACGCCGGGAGCGGGGAGCGGGGTGATCCCGTCAGTCGCGTATCAGCGCGGTTTGACCGGGTATGGCAGCCGCTGGGGCACCTGCAGGTCGGCGACCGTCTCTGCGGTGCCAGCGCGCTGGGCCTTGACCTCTGCGATGAGCGTGGCGAGCTTGTCCTGCCGAGAGGGAGAGTTGGGTCAGTGGGTCCAGCGCCCCTGTGGCTGTGCTGCTCTGCTCTGCTGCTGTGGGGGGGTTTGCGGACTCGCATTGTGGCGACCATGGCCTCGGCACGCTCGGCGCGCTCTCTCCACTCCTCGAGGGACCTTGCGAGGGGAGCCGTGTGTGAGGGGCGCAGGGCGCGCAGGGGGGAGGGGGAGGGGAGCGCACATTGGATGGTGGGATGGGGGATGATGGGGTGGGGGCTCTCTCGGTGTGTGTGCACAGGGAACAGGAGAATCGGAGGCGGCGATATTTCTCGAGGAGCGGGGGGAAAATCGGTGACGCGGGGAAAATCTGGTCAACTTTCGCTGTCGGTTGTGCCCTCTGTGGAAGCCGACCCTGCCTGACGAGTGCCCTCCCAGGTTATCACTGATGTCGAAGCGTTAATCTTGTGGGACTCCGCGATGCCGGATGGTGGTCGTTCTCTGGCTGTGTCCCACAGCATCTCAGTTGATTTTGCATTGTGCGCCACCGCCCCCAGCCCTCTGTCTCTTGCAGGGAATGTCATTAACTGGCAAGTGGGCTCGGATTACAACAAGGGGCCCTCAAGGCGCGCGCACGGGACACAAACGCGATGGACCTCCACGGCCGACTTACTGCGGTGAACTGGAACGCGTTCTGCTTTGCCTCGGCCTGCTGGTGCACGGCAGTGGCTTGCGCTGTGCGTGGCTACTGAACCGGTGGGCGTGGGACTCTTGCCCTCCTCGACGGGGGAGGACAGGCACCTCCCCTCGCACTTCCCTTCGCTCTGCGATCACTGCCCACCCCTGTCGCGCGTCAGCGCGCCCAGGAAGCTCTCCAGGATGCTGCGCTCCTCGCCAGCCATCTGCGCCGGCTCTCTCGCGAGGGACAGCAGGCCGGGGACCACATCGGCCATCTCGTTGTCGCTGGCGGGGTCCTGTGGCCTCTGGCGCTTGCGGCGCGGGGGCCTCCGCACGGCCCCCTCCTCGTTCTCGTCCTCCTCGTCCTCCTCGCTCGATCCGGCCCCCTCGCGGAGCACGATGCGCCGCCTCCTCTTCCTGGGCGGCTGGGGCGCTGCCTCGTTGACTGGCTGGCCGCGCATTGCCGCCAGGTCCGCGGCGATTTCCGCGGAAACCTCCGCGAACACGGCCTCGGCCGCGGCTGAGGGGGCGGGCGCGGGGGCAGGCGGGCGGGGGCGGCCCTTGGGCATGCAGCGGGGGCGCGCGATGTAGGCCTGGCGGAGGTCCGAGACGATCGGGCGCAGGCGCCGGACGAGGGGGTCCGCGTGGGGGCCCGTCGGGGCGTCGCGGGCCCACTGGCAGAGGAAGTGCTCGGGCGACCAGAACCTGTCGTCGAACACGACGCCCGCCGCGCGCAGCTCCTCGCGCGTGGCCAGCAGCTCGTGGACGTAGTCGACCGGCATCATCATGTCGGCCCGCGACGCCGCCTCCCAGTCGACGGTCCTGTGCGCCAGGTTCTGCAGCCGGGGCATCTGCCACAGCGTCCTGCCGAGCCCCCTCGTTGTTGGTCCGCGGCCCCCCCGCGGAGGAGAGCGAGGAGGGAGGGGAGGGAAGCGCCAAGCGCACGTCCTGGCCAGCTCGTCCGGGGCGATCCCGACGACGTCCTCGTGCGAGGCGTACCAGCGCAGCGCCACGTGCGTCGTGCGCCGGCGGATCACGACGGCCTCTATGCGGAACATGTCCTTGACGGGCTTGCCGTCCTTGCGCCCCACGCACCCCGAGTACAGGCACAGCCACGACCCCAGCTTCAGCCCTGCGCGCGCCCGGTCGGAAGAAAGAGAGGGGGCGCAGATTCAGATGAATGACGTCATTAGAGGCGGCGAGAGCGACGGCGGGGGCAGAGTCGACTGAGTGACGTCGCAGTGCGAGCCATGCGGGGGTGTCGGGTCTCCGTGACGTCTGGTGACGTGGCGTTGGGGATGGGGGACGCGCCTGAGGGGAGGTACGAGGGGACGACCTCTGGGGGGACGACGAGGGTGTAGGGGGCGGGGGCCCAGGGCAGCGGCACAGGGCGCACGGTGCACATGTCGTCCCTCAGCGCCACGCGGTGCTCCGTCTTCCCCATCGCTGTGCCCGGGGTGGTGGTGGGATGGGGTGGGGGAGCGTCAGCAAGTGCGCACACACAGTAATGAGAAAAACGTCAACTGAGACACGCTGGGGGACAGGGAGGGCCACACCCTCGAGCAGCGGGCGGATGATCGCCTTGGCGACGTTGGCGAACGAGGAGGCCATCGGGGGTGGCTGCAGAGGCTGGGGTGGCTCGCGAGGAGCGGGGAGAGGAGGGTTTACCGCTTCTGCAGACCCGCTGCCCCGCAACGACCACGAGAAAAAGAAAGAGAGCGGGTGGATACACGGCGCCCCGAGATAGAAATATCTAGGAAGATTCTCCGAGTAGAGGGACGCCTCGCGGCCAGCCCGGGGGCTGTCTAGCACTCCGACTACTGCCGGGCGCTGCAACTCTGGCGGACGGAGCAGGCAAGCCCGCATATCGGAATTCGAATCGCGGAATGTATGTCGTGTGACGTGGTCTGGGCAGATAGGCGACTCGCGGGCAGCTGTCGGAGCTGGGGGGCCGGACAGAGACCCGCACAGAGGACGGGATGCGGTGCGGAAAAAAACCTCGCCACTCAAACCCGAAGAAAACACCGATCCACAGAACCGACCAGCACCGGAGCCCGCCCAGTCACCAAGCCGCACAACGGTTTTTGGTTTTCTCGATTCAACACACGACACAGGGAAGCCATAGCTATTCCGGTGCACACACTCACACCGCCCACGATCACCACCACCGGGATGGCCACTACGAGACTGTTGCCACTGGCGCCTGTGCCCTCGTCCCTGCTGCTGCTGCTGCTGCTCAGCTGCAGTGCTGCGGTGCTGGCCAGCGTGGACCTCGTGCCCTCGGAGGGCCCCAGGTGGTCCTCGCTGCTGCACCGCCAGCAGCGCTCAGCTGGCAGCAGCGCGACGCCCGACAGCTACTTCGCGTTCATCCCCTCGTTCAGGGCCCAGGCGCTCCCCGGGGCCCCGGCCACGTTCGCCACCGAGTGCTTCGGCAGCGTGACGGCGACGCTGAGGCCCGTGGGCCGCGGGGCTGAGCTCGAGGTCGCGCTGGGCCGCAGGCCGCACGGCGCCCCGCTGCTCTGCCAGGACGGCTTCTTCTTCGCCTTCGTCGGCGGCTTCGACGTCGCCTTCTACTCGGTCCCGCACCTCGCGCACAGGGTCCACTTCACCGTGCGACACTCGGGCCCTCACCAATGACGTGTTTTGCCGAGAGACGAGGGGCGCCAACTGTTGAATTGAAAAATTGAATTTTGATGTGGAGAGAATTTGTAACAAATTTGAGTCGTTTTGGTGCATCGTTGCAGGGCAACTACACGGACGCACAGGTGTACGACCTGCAGACGCTGGGCGTGAGGGTGTTCCAGTTCCCCAGGGGATTCGCGGGCACGGCGGTCGACGTGGTGAGGACGGCGGCGATGTGGGCGGGGTACCTGACAGGCCACGACATGCCCGCGTTCAGCGTCGAGGACAACGTCAGGTTCATGCAGAGTCACATGAACTACACGATGGCTAGGCGCCCCGTCACCCGCGTCGACGTCGACCAATCAGAGTTTCACTCGTAAGCCTCATAGCATCCCTTTTTCGATTCAGGAGCACACCGCACTTATCCTTAACGTATCTCATACCATTGTTTTCCCGATTTTCAGGGAGGCATGTTCTTGTTCAGTTCCCATTAAGTGCTTTCACCCTCAAGAAGCTTAAATTTGAGACCCGAGTATCAATTTTGGGCCGTTTAGCTCAAATTAAATAAACTGCTCGACTTCAGGGGTGACTTCCTGGGGATCATTCGCCTGGATGGCCTGGACCCCATGCTGGCCTGGGCCATGGGGTCGCGCACGGGGCACACGGCGCTCATCCTCGAGATGGCCCCCGGACAGCTCTCGGTGTGCGAGTCAACGACCAAGCACAACTACTGGCCCGTCGACGGCATTCAGTGCACTCCCCTGGCCCGCTGGCTCGACATGGCCGAGAAGGCCGAGTACCTCGTGGTCCACCTGCCCCTGGCCCCAGAGGTCCGCCGCGCGTTCGACGTGCCCGCGGCCGTCAAGCACGTCGAGAGCCTGCTGGGGCTGCCGTACGGGTTCCACAACCAGTTCACGGGGTGGATCGACACTCCCGAGGACAACTACCCGGGGGCCCTCAGCTCGCAGCTCGTGCAGATCCTCATGAGCATCATCGAGTGGCTGACGCGCGACGTGCTGAGGTCGGGCGACAGCGGCGACATGTTCGCGGGCGACATGAACAAGCGGCTGGGCACAGAGGGCCTGGGCACCGCGGAGGTCTACCGCGAGGCGTCGCTGCGCGGGCTCTCGTTTACCGACCTCGTCACGATTCCCTCGAACGACAGCTGGACGTTCCGGTTCGCCGACGTGGGGCGCGAGGGCCCCTCGATGGTGTGCTGCGTCTTCGTGGCCTCGGTCTACAAGCAGGCGGGCATCCTTGGCCCCCGTGCAGACCAGATCATGGCCTCGGAGTTCACCAACTGGGTGAGTCCTCTTCCCACAGCCGGGAGGCGAGCTCTCACCTCCTGTTGGCGAGGCAGGACGTGTACAGCCTGGACATCTTCGACCGGCAGTGGGTGAGGCCGGAGGCGTGCCAGAGGGCAGACCCTGATCTGCCCTACTGCCAGCTGCTGGGGCAGTACAGGATGACTCTGGACGGCTACAGCACCGCCACGCCGTTTCCGCACATGAGGGAGAAGTGCCCGTCCAAGGGCCCCTACTACTACAGGCCCGCTGACTGCTGAGGCCCACAAAGGCAGGAAATCAGCCATCCAAACCCACAGACCCCAGGGCAGACCCAGGCGCAATCATTTGGTTCCATTTATCCTGCATAGACCGGTTCTTTCCCTTCCGCAGGAACAGGATCGTTTTAATCACCCACGTTGGCTGCGACCATATCTGAGCCCACCGCAGCGAGGGCGTGGCGTGAAATCGCGGTGGTACTGTGCGTCAGCGCTGTCTTCGTGTGCGCAACCGTGCTGGATGAGGTGAAGGTTCTGTGTGACATGGACTACGCCTCGCCGACCCTCCAGAAGGGGGAGAACCCGTGCAACTGGACAGGTCCCTGCGAAAAGTACATCGATGGATTTATGTGCTTACACAATCTACTAAATGGAACAATTCCGTGGTGGGATGGTGAAATATATCAGACAATGGCGTCAATACTGTTCATTTCTTTACTGAAATGCTTATCTCTAATAATAATGCAGCAATCTGTCGAGAAATCAGTTAGGTGGAACCATTCCAGAAGTACTGTGGGACAATCTCCGGGAACTGTATATTATTTCATTTCATACTTTGTTTTAATTGCTTCCAAATAGGTATTTGAATGATAATCATCTTTCTGGTACATTTCCAGAAAATTTAGCACTAGCTTCCCGACTTAAACACTTGTATATTCTTTTCATCTAAAAAGAATGACATCCATTCTTTTCAGGAACATTGGAAACAATTGTTTGAGTGGATCTCTTCCCATGATCCTGTCTTTTGCTAGTCTTGTTTCTCTGTCAGTTTTCATAATGCCACATTACTCAACAAAACTTGATTAGAAATCTGTATAATAATAGTTTGAGTGGATCTATTTCTGCACATTTGGAATTGCCGCAACTTGTATCATTGTGACTTACAAATAATGAATGTTACTCACTGCTTACCCAGAAACCTGCAATCGAACATGTTGTCTGGATCCATTCCAGAAGAGATCAGAAGTCTTACTGGACTGCACAATCTGTATGACCTTACTGATTATCATTATAAACTGATCCACCTAGTTGGCTTGATTCTAATCATCTTGAAGGATCCATTCCAAGCGGTTTTTGTGAACAGTTACAGTTAACAGTTGGATCTGTCTGTCCAGGAAACGGGTGTCTTTGCCGTAATGATACAGAGTATACTCTTTGTCACTCTCAAATTCTTTTTAACTGCACTTCATGTTGTAAATCACAGTGTTGCTCGAGGTCATTACATTGGCCAGCAGTGGAATGGGGATCATGCCTCAGAGTCATGCATTCAAATACCACATGTTCTACAGTATGTGCAAAGGGCTACACCTCTCAGCCAGATTCGTGCATATCTGGTAGATGGCAGAGCATACAGCCATATTGCTCTTCATATCCATGCAGTTTAGTTTTGCCAAGTGAAATATTGGGATGGGAAACATGCTCTCACAGAATGTTAAGTGAAGATAATTGCACTTTTAAGTGCTTTCCTGGTCATACTTCTGTGACTGGTGTATGTATTGCAGAATTATGGTCTCCTCCGCCATCTTGCATACCGATTCATTCATGTGATAGGAACTCTTTGGTGCTTCCTAGCACTGCTTCTGGATGGGGAACATGTTTAGGAAAGATGTTAAGTTGTACAAGCTGTATGCTATCCTGTGCTGCTGGGCATACACCCCATTCCTGGCATATGTGTTGCTGGTTCCTGGGCTACCATTCCTTTGTGTTTTGCTTATCCTTGGTGCACTCTTGATCTTTCGAGTTCTGCTTCTGGCTGGGGTTCATGTTCTGCAATTGTAGGAAGCAGTACAAATTGTTCTCTGCAGTGTAAGACAGGGACAGTTACTCAGCAGGGCTCATGCATTTCAGGCTTATGGTCATCAGAGCCTTTGTGCACAGCAGCTTCCTGTTTCCTGTTTCCTTCAGAAGGAGCTACAGGATGGGGAACATGTTCAAGCAGTGTTTTAAGTGGAATAACATGTGCTCTGGAGTGTACATCTGTTGGTGACTCATGTGAATTTGGCACATGGATGAATACCAGTCCATATTGTTTACCTGATTCCTGTTAACTTAATACTCTT
Organism: Mastigamoeba balamuthi; assembly: GCA_902651635.1. NCBI lineage: Eukaryota > Evosea > Mastigamoebida > Mastigamoebidae > Mastigamoeba > Mastigamoeba balamuthi. Next base: position 287,774 of record CACRSC010000028.1, read on the forward strand.
CCAGAGAGAGCCATTGGGTATGGAACTTGTAATCAGACAACCCGTAGTGGAGTAGTATATCATCTGGCATGCATGAATGGATCAGCTGCATCACTAGGAATGTGCAAAGCAGGCATGTGGAATATACTACCATCTTGCTTATCTGATTTGTGTGAGCTTAATAAGCTGCCAGAGAATGCTCTCGGATATGGAACATGCAATTCTTCAGTAAAAAGCCAACTTACATGTCATCTGAACTGCACAGATGGACTTGTTGCTTCTGATGCAGTATGCGTTAAGGGAATTTGGACACCTAAGCCATCTTGCAATATGATTGATTTAGTCTCTGATGCATTAGGTTTCTCTTTACATTGGTGGATTGCAGCAATGTCTATTTTACTTAGACTTCTGTGAGAAAGTACTGCTTTCAATAGTGCTCTTAGTACAATCACTCACAGATGATCTCTTATAATTTTTCAAATACACAAGAGTTCATAATATGTTATGTATTTCATGTTTCTTGGGCAATGTTCTGATCTAGTATGAAGTATAGTCCCTTTGAAATTAAGAACTGCCTGCAAGAGCTGGCATAGAATCTGTGAGTTTTTTTAGCATACCTAAGAGACAGTAACTTCTTTTCTGATACAGTATACCATATCATTAACAGAGGGATAACCCAGCTACTCTTGCTTAAAGAACACTTTAGATGTTATTCTTAACATTAATATCTGGGCTGCATGCTGGCCAAGGAAGACAGTTGATGTTGTTTTCTGACATACATTTTTATTTAATAGTTAGTGTGCTTTCTGTTATACCAGAATCAACTTTATTCTTTTCATTGGCCTGATATATCTATAAGAAGAAGAAATATCTTGTAGAGTTTATACATCTTTTTGACATTCTGATTTCCCTGGAATATGTGAAGCCACCTGAATCCTTCTGAAGCTAGGCACTCTCAAACCTGAATCTTCTGAGGTACTTCATTCTTCTCATATATTCAGGACAATTTCTGATCAGGCCTCTTTAAATTGATTTTCTTGAGTAAACAGAAGATTAAAGAAGATTGTCTGTAGAGACTAGATACTATAATCATAAGAGAAAGTGGGCTCTTTCTTCACTTCATTAGAGGTTCATACATGTGTTTAGCATTAAGACATTAAGTACCAGAAGTTGCTTTTCAGAGGCCTTCAGAAGTAAGTACTTCATAGTGTATGTATGAAGTACAGCAGCAGGCTCTGTCATGTAGCTTCTTGAAGAAGGTGATGTGATCTCTGTAGCACTGAAACACCTGCTCCAGAAATTAAGCAGAGAATAATAATGAATATAAGTAGCTTAAGCAGACAGTGTTGCTGAATAGCCATTTTCTGAAGGTTAATGATGTTGGTTTTTGAGGTCTTTTGGTCATATTTCTGAAAACCCCCTTTCTTGTAAAAATCATAATGCATAAATGAAGAAACCACGGATTCAAAGTAAGAATTGACTTTCTTCTGATAACTGTTATAGGCTTAGGAATATCAGCTGGAGGTTAGCTGAAATTGTTTACTTATATTGATACAAAAGGATGTGTTATGCCAGGAGAAAAGAAAAGAAGAAGATCAGCAGCTCACTGCTTGGACACTGACTGACATAGGCATTGTCAGCTAGCAATCGTGTCCCTTGCAGTTTCATGTGTGAAGCTGTGCCCTCCCAGATCTTCAGGTCATGGCAAAACCCCCTCGTGCAACCCTTAAACATCCGTGGGGATGCCCTGGGAGTTTGACCACCACCTGGATCTTAACCACGTGCCCCTTGTACTTGCCGTTGTCGAACTTGTTCTGCTTTTTGCTGAGCCGTGAGATGTCAATGGCCTTGACATCCACAGAACCCGTGAATCGTATAAGACCAGGGTGAAGAAAGCCTGTTGGCCTCAGAAGTCTGGGCATTCCAGATACTCTGTGCATTGTTTCGAAAATTAGTAATCAGAGTGTTGCATTTCTAATGAGCAATTGAATTGATAAATACGCGTTTTACATTTTTAGAATAAATTGGCAAACGGGTGCATACATGGCCTTAAATTATCAATTGATTTAATAATGAAATTATACTGGGTTCATTTAGTAAATGGGAGCTAACAGATAGGCAGTTGCATGCATGGACACTACTGGTCGTCTGGCATGATGCCAAGGACCTGAAGGTATGTGTTTTCTTCTTCCTCCTTCCCTCTGAGTCTCTTCTCAATCCCTCTGCTCCTTTTCCCCCCTAATCCCCCCTTCTCTTGTTTTTCCCTTTTCTGATGTAGGTGTTCCTCCCCTGCAGAGCTGTCACAATTCGTGGTAGGTAGGCAAGAAAGACTTGTTCGTTCCCGAATTGTCCAAGGAAGACATGCTGCAGATCATGAAGGAGTAGAACAGGATGTGTGCTACTCTTCTCTTGCCCTCTTTCCATTTACAGGGTTTTTCCCGTTTTCCTTCTTCTTCCCTTTTCTCAGGTTGGATGCCCCTGGAGACAGGGGGTGCTGTACCAGCAGCAGCACTAATAGAGATCAGTGAAGGTGCTGTTACTGCCATCATCAACGTGCTTTACATGGGCTTCCGTCAAATAATGGTAAGTGTTTCCCCTCTCCTGCTCCCATTCCCAGTTTGCCTGCACCTCCGAAATGGATTTCATAGAAAAAAACTGTTACAGAAGCAGCTCAGGAATGAGCTGCATCTCGAATGCCAGCAGCAGTACACTGATAACAAGTACCCCCAGTGTGCTGATAAAGAGGACATACAGGAGTGGCAGGCATGGTGGCACAGTATCAGTCATCACCACTGCAACCAAAGCCCCTTCCAGCAGCAGTGAGGGAAGCTCTAGTGCCTCTGAGGAGAAGTGCACCTCTAGCTCCTCCTCAGAGGTAAAGGATCGCCACAAAAACATGAGGCATAAGATGTGCTTTCTCTTCCCTCTTCTCTGCTCTGTCTTTCAATTTTTTATTTTGTTGTATTTAAGGGGTTTTTCCTTCCCCAATTGTGCACTTTGATACATAATGTGCATAATGTGCAAGTGTTGCTTGCACATAACGTGCATCTCTAATGCTGATTGTCAGTGGCTGGCTGTGGCTTTGATTACAGCCAAGGCCAGGCAGGCCACGAAGGTCTCTTCTCAGTGGGCACTTGATCTTATCAGCAATACTGTCCAGTGTGAACATGCTGTTACCTGAGTGGCAGTATGTCATAAAGAAGCAGCAGTTAAGGTGCACTTCTTCTTCATTCCCTGCTCTTTCTTCTTCTTCTTCTTCTTCTTCTTCTTCTTCTTCATCTTCTGTTCCTTTCACTTCCCTCTCCCTTTGTATCTAACTTAATTTTTGTTACAGAATGGGGCTGAGGTGTCACAGGTGGCACCTCAGGCCCCTGACAGTGAGCAGGAGCAGCTGGACGAGCAGGACATGCACGACCAGCACATTAACTGGAACGACCTGACCATGCTTGTTGAGATGCCCCCTGAAGATGTAAGGCGCCTCTGCTTAGCAGAAAAGGTGATGCACAGTATTGCTGAAGCAGTACTGTGCTGAGAGAAACTAAATAAAGTGAATTTCGATTTAATTCATAATAAAATTGAATTTTGTTATTTAATTGTATTTTATTACACCTCAGGAAAAACTGAACACACAATGAATTCATTTCCAATTTATTGGTTGAGTCAGTGTATGCCAATTATGATCACTGGAGTGCACCAGGGTAAGAAGGAACTGAGAATCGCGATGAGACCTGTTTTGAGGCTATTTTTTATCAAATCAGACTATTTCCTGCAGTTCACAGAATGGACACACCCACGCCATGGCCTCCGCCAGCAGAAGCGAGCACCAGTGACACGTGAAGGCTATCACACAAGGTAGGGCCACTCGATCTGCACCCTCTGTGGTGATTGTGTGGGGCCTGTGCAGTCTGCCTGGGTATTTTTCGACTTTCAATTCTCTCGTTCTTGCCCCCAGTCGTGTGAATACAAGCAGTTGATACCACAGCTGTTCTTCTTCAGATTCCGAAAGAGTTGGATACCTTAGATATGACTCAATTTCCCGAGTGCCCTGGAATTCAGAGAGCATGGCATAAGTTGTCTTTTACAACTGAGACACCTAAACAATCAAGAAAGACCAGGCCATTTGCATATTCGTGAAGAATATCAACTCCTGATGAGATATGTAAAGACATGTGGGAATTGAAGATTCCAGACAATATTACACTTATATAGAGTATTATCTACATAGCCTTTTTTTCAATTTATTCAGTTTATAGAAAAAATAAAAGATAGTTTTCACAATTACATAACCATTTGAGAAAAGTCATGTCTTTTAGCTTTGAAATATGTGTTTGTAAGTGGGATATGCACTCAAATCAGGAACGGTCTCTCATAGGACTTCTAGATGCATACAATTGTAATTACTTATAAGTACATCATCACTATGTGTAGGGCTCCCTGAGCCTGGGTCAGACATCCAATCATTTTAGCCAGCTCTTGTTACTGATCAATTGCACTTTGGTTCTTACACATGTGTTATGTGTTCATTGAATAAGATTAATTGAATTGTGCGAATCTTATGGTTTTTGCCTTAGTGACTGATACTAATAAAACAGCTTTCTATTGTAATAAATCAGCATACACAACTACTGTAATTTTTGTATCAGTTATCTTTAAAGCCTGAGATATTGATCCTCAGGCAGGAATATAGCTGTCCAAAATCCCATTTAATTTACCAAAACCGATATTTGTCCTATTCAAACCCCACATTCCTTGGTTTTGGAGCTGTCTGGTTTTTGCTAAGTCCTATCGATCCTTGCTTCACGGTATGTGGGTAGATATCATCCTCAGAAGTGCCTGTGATGACAAGTTTGTGCAGCTCTGTTCAATGTTGTTACACTACATCGATTACTGCACCAGACAATTCCCTGTGCGCTGTGAGAACGCCACCAAAAGTGGAGGGAGCACGTACTGTGGCCTTCTGCTCCCGCTGTGCTCAGGGCACTGCGCCCGCGGAGCAGCTCTCTGCGCGTGTCCTCGCCGAGGCTGATGAAGGCCTCTGTCTTGGACACTTCTCCCATCCTGTTAAGCATGAAGTACTCACAGAACGCCTTCAGCTGCTGTGCCCCGTTCCTGTCCGCGATCTCTGCGTGCTCGAGCGTCAGCAGCCGATGAGCGAGCGCCAATAGGGTGAGGCGAAGGATGGCGCGTGCCGTAGAGCCACGCGACGTTCTCGACGTCGATGCCGTCACGGACGTAGTCCTCTGCGAGGGCCTTGAGGCGGTCCAGCGCGTACTCGTTGGCCAGCTGCAGTATCTCCACCGAGTCCTCGTCGGCGATGTCGACGCAGTCGGTGTACACGTACTGCAGCACCGCCTTAAACGCGCTCTGCCGCCGCACGGGGATCGTCACGACGCTCTGGCGGCTTTCGGAGAACCCGCTGCACACCAGCGACCTCAGCACCGGCGACCTGAACGCCAGAAAGAACTGCGCGCGTGTGAGCAGCAGCAGCAGGCAGCAATGCGTGCCTTGTGCGCATGGACGACCTCCTCAGTGCCGTCCTCCTCGCTCCTGAGGCACAGCTTGACGTCGGAGAACTCGGGGCTCATCAGCAGAGACCTCAGCACCAGCGCCCTCGCCCTGGCAAAGGCCAAGGCCACGAGGTCCGGTGAGAGAGCAGACCAATGAAAAATGAGCCCCAGGGCCAGAGTTCACCTGTCGACAGCCCCGCCGAAGCGCAGCACGTGGTGGCCCGAGGGGTCAGTGTCGGCCGTGCACTCGGGCATGTGTTCCGCGAGTGCCTTGTGGAGCTGCGGAAGGCGCAGGCGGTCAGCGGCCTGCAGCAGCAGCAGCTCGCTGGCGGCCGCCTGCCGCCCAGACTCGAGGGTGACCTCCCCGGTGTAGAGGTACTCGATGACGGCTCTGGCCGTGTCTCCTGTCATCCAGTCCCACGAGACCTGCCCCGTCTCGCAGTCCCCTCCGCTGTCCGCGTTTGCCTGTGAGCAGGGGACGCACGCCCAGTCTGGGTGGGAGGAGGGCGCGCACGGAATGAACGAGTGGCGCAGTGTACGGCAGTGCGCCAGAGCCGCGCGGTGGCAAGTGAAGCGCTCGCCGTCGCCCGTCAGCACGACGGCGTCGCACAGCAGCGCGTTGCCCACGGCGGCCCTCAGGTCCTGCGACATGGTGCTCTCGGGTATCCTCACGATAGGCACCGGGCCTGCGCGTCGCCGTCGCACACCACAGCAGACCCGCCGGAACCGCTCTGTGAGAGAGGAGCGGGAGGCGCGAGGGAGGAAAGCGCACTGCAGGCGGCCATTGTGTGCCTCGCGCCGCAGGTGACGCCGGTGAGCTTGGCGTTGGCCAGCGGGCCGCGGATGTGGTAGGGCTCCGGGGCCTTGGAGGCCGAGCCGTTGCCGAGCTGGCCGTAGTCGTTGAGGCCCCAGACGTAGACGTTGCCGTCGTCGGTCAGCGCCAGCGTGTGGTACGCGCCGCAGCGCACCTCCGCGACGCGCCGCCGCAGCAGCGCGCCCTTGACGGCCAGCGGCACCGCAGACGCGGCCCCGAGCTCGCCGGCGGCCGACGACGTGCCCCCGGCGGCCGCAGCGAGCGAGACGAGGGCGCCGTGGCCGCCCTGGCCGTGCTCGTCGCTGCCCCACGTCCACACGGTGCCGTCCGACGTCAGCGCCGCCGTGTGGCACTGGCCGCACGCCACGGCGACGGCCGCGCGGCTGCGCAGGGCCCCGACGGCCTGCGGCCCGACGACGCGCTCCGAGAACGCCCCCGTGCCGCACTCGCCCCGCGCGTTGGAGCCCCAAGCGAAGACCGTCCGGCCCCGAACCATCGCGCTGTGCGACGCCCCGGCTGCCAGGCACGCGACCACGCGGCCCTCGACCGCGTCGCAGTACGAGGGCAGCGGGGGCTCAGCGGCAGCGTCGGCGTCGGGGGCGGGGGCGGGGGGCTCGGCGACAGGGCGCGGGACGCCGCAGCAGGCGTCGGGGTCGAGGGAGGAGGCGGCGACGCCGAGCTGCGACGACTGGTCCGAGCCGCACGCGAGCACGTCGCCCGCGTCGGTCGCGACGAGCGTGTGCGAGAGCCCGCAGGCGACCAGCGTCACGCGGCGCCCGCGCAGCGCCTCGACAGCCCGCGGCTCCCACGCGTCCTCGCGGGTCCCGATCCCCAGCTGCCCCTTGTCGTTCCTCCCGAACGTGTACAGCTCCCGCGCGCCTGTTCCGGCGTCGGTTCCGCGTCGATTATTGCACACGCGGCGGCGGGTGGGTCCGCACTGGTCACGACAGCCGTGTGGAAGCCGCCGCAGCTGATCGCGCAGACTCTGCGGGGCATCGCGACCTGGGAGAGAGCCTCAGATCTGGAAATGCATCTGGAAATTATGGACGCACGAGGCCGGGCGGACAGACGTCGGCCGGGGAGCGGCCGCGGCCCAGGCGGCCGTAGGAGGACTTGCCGAAGGTGACGAGGTCGCCCGTGTCGGTGAGGGCCGCGCTGTGCGACTGGCCGGCGCAGACGTCGCAGACGCGCAGGTCCGAGAGCGCGGGGACAACGGCGGGGCGGTCGACGCGGTCGCTGCGGTGGCCCAGCTGGCCCGAGCTGCTCCAGCCCCAGCCGTACACCCTGCCGCTGAAGCTCGCGTTCTCGTCGGCCATTCCGGCTCGCACAGGTTGGATAACGGAAATATCGGATCCCGAAATCTAGATATCTGGGAAATCTCCCTGATTCTCGCTGACCGGAATCTGACTTGGCCTGCTGGTCAATTGAGGATGCAGGCAGTTTCTTTAGGGTAACAGACAGCAGGGCAGCATGCAGAGGAGGCCAGACGGCATCAGCGACGAGGACTGGGCCGCCATCGTGCGGGCCATGCGCGACGACGACGACGCACCGGCGCCCCCGCGGCGTGCGGGCCTGCTGACCGCCGACGACGCCGACTACGCCAGCGACGACGACGACGACGGCGACCTCGACCGCGGACCCGTGCTGCGCGCCCGGCAGGCAGCAGCGGCGCCGCGCAGGGTGCCCAAGGGGTCGCGGGGAGGCGCGGGGCAGCGCGGGGCGAGGGCGAGGGCGGGGGCCAGGAGGGGGGACGGCGACGGGGCCCGCGTCGACAGGGCAGAGGCCGACTCGGAGCACAGGCGCTTCGGCGTGGCCCTGGCCCAGCGGCCCAGCGCCGAGCAGACAGCGCTGGCCATCGCCGCGGTCCGCGAGCGCAGCAGGGAGCACGGTACGGTGTCGTGGCGCAATCAATTGATTGCACGGAGTGTGTTTCCGAGAAACTGTGTTGCGTCAACGCAGGCAGAATTCGGGGGGAGATTCTCCCGTGACCGGACCGATAGTATCTGACGTGCGTTCCGTTCCCAGAGGACATCGGGCTGAAGGACGCGGCGGAGCTGCTGTCGCACGCCGTCGGGTACTTGGCGTGGACGTACCGGGAGGAGCTGGGCCGCGGGGGCGTGCGCGTGTCGCTGGTGCCCGAGAGCAAGGCGCTGCACTGCGTGGCCGAGCTGCGGCACATACACGTGGGCGCGAGGCTCGTGGCCGACATCCGCGACGGCGACACGAGCGCCTACAGGGCCGAGCGGGCCCCGCTCGAGCGGCACGTGCGCGACAAGGAGGGCTTCCTGCTGTGGTTCGCCGTGCACGAGTTCTGCCACGCGCTGATACCGCGCGAGGGCCACTCGGGCAAGTTCTTCCAGCGCGTGGAATCAATTGCTTCCGAGTGTCCGTTCTTCTTTGCCTGAGCGGCCCCCGGGTGGATTCATCAACACACGCCCAACACACCTCTCGTGAACAGTCAAACACTGTACCAGCCTACCGAGCTCGGGTGGGGGTGATGCCCTGCGTCACCGATGGGTGAAGGTGCACCTGGGGGTAAGTGCGCGCTGATGCAGTGGGTTACACAAATCCAAGTATCGAAGAAAAAAATGGGGGTGAAATCGAACGTGCACACGGGGTTGGGGGGTGCAGCCACATCACGATAACGCTGATCCGCTTTTTAAGGACCCCCATCTATCGAGCCCCACCACACACGATTTTCCTGTAGTTTGTTGAGTAGCGCCATCTCTACACACCCCCAGCGCCCAGCCATGTCGCACGGCAACGTCGTCATCGTCAAGAGCCTCGCCGAGTTCAACGCCCAGCTCGAGCAGGCCGGCTCCAGGCTCGTCGTCATCGACTTCTTCGCCCAGTGTGCGTTGGCTCTGCCCTCCGCCTCCCTCTCGGCTCTGTCTGACGCGCGCGACCTCGCAGGGTGCGGCCCCTGCAAGATGATCGGCCCCAAGGTGCGGAGGCCTCTCCTCCTCCTCCTCCGCCTCCCGTCGCTCACTGGAGGGGGTTTTTTTGACCGATCGCTGCTGCGCGCGCGCAGTTTGTCGACATGTCGACGAGCATCACCGACGCGGTCTTCCTCAAGGCCGACGTGGACGAGGCCGAGGACCTCGCCCAGTTCGCCGGCATCTCGGCCATGCCGACCTTCCAGTTCTACAAGGTGCGCTTCTCCCCTGCTGTTGCGCGCGCGCGGCCCCCTGGGCGGGGCTGCCGATTTGAATTCAATGTAAGAAATGCCTGCGTTGACGCACGCGATGTGATGGTGTGCAGAACAAGGCCAAGATCGACGAGCTCGTCGGCGCCAGCGAGCCTAAGCTCAGGCAGCTCATCGAGAAGCTCAAGTGAGGCGCACCCGCTGCCCGTGAGGTCGTCCCTCCCCGCGGCGCTGCCTCTGTGGGGGGGCGCGCGGATCCATCTTCCTGGGGAACACAAACAGATCCACACGCCCCTCAAAGACGAGCCCAACAACCCGTTGTCCCTCTCACCCGAGTGCAATACCACTGTCCCGTCTTTGCTTGATTCGTGAAGTACCCAAGCGCTCCGGCACCGCCCCCCCCCCCGCCTCCGAACGAGCGCAAAGGGGGAGATCTGACATCAACGCCACGTCGTTGTGCAGTGGAACGGTCGTTCGAGAAGCTGCGCACGTCACCAGGAGAACTTTCCTGTCAGCAATCCACCGCCGTCGAGCGGTACCACACTGCACCACCGCTTCCCTTGACGGCCGCAATGTGCCTCCCGTCGAGGTGCAGCCGGCCGGCTGTGACTGCAGCGGTGTGGAACAGCAAAGAGCCGCGTGGCGCGTAAATATCTATCCGGCACCGCTCGCTGTCGAGGGCACAGAAGCAGACGGAAAAAGTATCACCAGCAGCACACATGGCACAGCAGGACCGCGACCTCGCCGCCTTTGACGCGCAGATGGCCGAGGAGCGCAAGCTCTTCGAGGCCTCGTTCGCCCGCCGCCGCGCCGAGTTTGTGCAGCAGCTCGTGGCGCAGCGCAAGTTCGAGGCGGCGCAGGCGGGGCGCACCCAGGAGCCCCCTGCCCCCTCCGCCCAGCAGCAGCAGCAGCAGCAGCAGCACAGGCACGAGAGCACCGAGTCGTGCGGCGTCGCCGGCACCCCCCAGCAGGGCAAGGCCGACAAGTGCGCCGGCTGTGATCAGCAGAGCGCCTGCGCCTCCAAGCCCGCCGCCCAGGCGCCCCCGGCCCCGGCGCAGGTGCGTGGTGACGTCATTTATACGTCAGAAGTCTGACGGACTTTTTTCCCCGCCCCCGACAGTCGCCGTCGGCGGGGTGCACGGTGTACGGGACGGAGAACGCGGGCAAGGCCGACAAGTGCGCGGGGTGCTCGAAGAAGGGGACGTGCAGCTCGGGCGGCGCCGCGGGGCCCGACCCGACGGCCGAGGAGATCGCCAAGCGCATGGCGTCTGTCGAGCACAAGTAAGGAGGGGGGATTCAGGATTCCGATATATCGCGATTCCTGACTCCTGACGCGAATATCTGGCGGCGGGGAAAACCAGGATTCTGGTGCTGAGCGGCAAGGGCGGCGTCGGGAAGAGCATGGTGAGCGCGCAGCTGGCGTACGCGCTGGCGGCGCGCGGGTTCATCGTGGGGCTGCTGGACATCGACATCTGCGGGCCGACGGTGCCCAAGATGATGGGCAAGCGCCGCGAGGGCGTCATGCGCGGCCCCGAGGGCCTGGCGCCCGTCGAGGTCACCGACAGGCTCACGGCCATGTCCATCGGCTTCCTCGTCGAGGACGAGAACGAGGCCGTCATCTGGCGTGGCCCCCGCAAGATCGGGCTGATCCAGGTGATTTTTCTCCGAAGAAGATTCGGGAATCCTGCAGAAGATACTCGTATCTAAAAGCTGGATTTCCCTACGCAACGGCAGACGTTCCTGAAGGACGTCGCGTGGGGAGTGCTGGACTTCCTGATCGTCGACACGCCCCCGGGCACGTCGGACGAGCACCTGTCGACGGTCCAGCTGCTCAAGGCGACGGGCATCGACGGCGCCGTCGTCGTGACGTCCCCGCAGGACGTCAGCGTCGTCGAGGTCGGCAAGGAGATCAACTTCTGCGAGCGCATGGGCGTCAAGGTCCTCGGCGTCGTCGAGAACTTCGCCGACTTCTGGTTCGTTCCCCCCAATCGCTCCTCCCCGCTTCCAGGAAATCAAGAAAGATTCCGGAATCTACGGCATAATATCCAGAACTGGGGGGATCTGTACTGACGATCTGTTACAGCTGCCCGCTGTGCTCTGGGGTCACGACGATCTGGCCCTCGACGTCGGGCGGCGGCAGGATGCTGGCGGAGAAGCACAACGTGCCGTTCCTGGGCAGCGTGCCGCTGGACCCGAAGCTGGCGCGGCAGGGAGACGCGGGAGAGGCGATGGACGAGAGCTCTGCGGCGGGCAAGGTCATCTACTCGGTCGCCGACCACGTCGCCACCTCGGTGAACGCCTTCACCGGCCCCATCTGAGGCCGGGGCAAGACTAGATAGACAACGGCGGTACCGCAACGTTGACCATCACTTTTGCTGCTCTGCGTGCCCGTCTGTCTGGACCGTTGGGTGGCGCCGCTGACTGCACGCAAACGAGGCAACAGAGCGAATGGCTGGCCTGCTCTTTGCCTTTGTGTCAACCCCGAGCACATCGACTATGTGTACGGGCATGCTTGATTCATGATGCGTGAGACGTGAGCTGCCCATCTGAGGAGCTGTGAGTGTGTGAGCTGCCAGGCACCAGCGTGTTCCATTCTGCCAGCCACACCATCTCCCGAGAGGAACACCGTGCGCCCAATACAAAAGAGCAACACATGCCAGCCCTTGAGTGTGTCAGACAAAGCACGTGCAACAGCCCTGAGCTCAGCCAGAGCTGGAGAGAGGCTCTAGATGAATGCGGTGAGTGCGTCGTGAAGCCACCGCGCGTAAATTTATCCCTGGTCTCTTCCGGGTCAGGATTCTGTCGGCCCCAGGCCCCGGGCTTGCCTCCAAACAGGAGACCCGCCCTTGCTGTTATTGCTGGGACTTGCTCTTAGAGCTCTGAGAGCATCGAGGGAGAGCTCTGTCGTCAGCACTCGAGATACGCATCACCCCCCGCGATACCCGGGAGATCTCCCGAAACGGAATCTGACCCCGTCGAATATCTTCTTCTCGCCCAGAACAAAAAAGGGGCGACCCTTACCTTTTGTCCCACCGCCCCCCCCTCCTCCCCTCCATGTCGCAGCCGCAGCCGCCAGCCGACGCAGCAGCCGCCGCCGCCCCCGAGGGCGCGACGCCGAGCGCCGCGAGCGCCGGGCAGCCCGCGGAGATCGCGTCGGCGTCGTGGTTCGCGCACCTGGCGGGCGTCGACGAGGCCGACTTCCACGCGCAGGGGGCGCTGCTCTGCGTGCCCTCGCGCCACGCCGCCTCGCGCGGGCCCCGCCTCCAGCTGCGCAACGCCCGCACGGGCCGCTGCTACGAGGCCGGCCGCTTCCGCCCCGTCAGCATCGCGGAGCTCGAGCGCGCGGCGCAGCGCGTGCGGCCCCTCGTCGCCAGCGCCACGTCGCCGCCGGCGTCGCAGTGCCCGCTGCACGTCGTCTGCAGGGAGGACAGGGAGAGCGTCGCGTTTGTCGACGTGGGGGTGCTGCAGGCGGCCAGGGAGAACAGGCTGGCGGTGTTCCAGGCCGCCAGCAACTTCAACGCCGTCGAGGCCATCGACGAGGACGCGCACCCCGACGACCCCAATTTCACCTCCAATTGTCCGATCGCCCGCCAAGGGGCCCCCCACACACACCCCCACGCCTCCCCACGCTCCCGCTTCTCCTTACCCCCCCCGGGGGGGGAATATCCGGCCAATTGTCCGATCTCTTTGGGCGTAGTACGAATTGGGGGGATGCCCGCTGGTGGTTGGTGACGTGCTCGGTTGCCTGGCCACTCAAAACGTCTTGGGAGTTCGAGTTCCGTTTTCGTTTTTCGTACTGATACGCGATCAATTGATCTCACTGTGCATCGCTATTTTCGCTTCTGTGTGCGTTCTCGTTGTCTTTTGCCCTACTTGCGTGATAAACTGGGGGCTGTTTTGCACCCATTGCGGGTCTCAATTGACTCGGGCTCTTACCTCTCTCTCCACTTGCGTCTCCCAGACATCTTCGACCGCACGCAGGGCCCGCAGGCGTCGCTGGGCGCCGGAGCGGCGGCCATCACGCGCGTGCACGCGGCGTTCGCCCCTGCCAGCGCCACGAGCGGCGCGCCGCCGCCCGAGGAGTGGCGGCAGACGAGCGACCACCAGGTGGAGCTCCTGGGCGGCCTGCGCGACTACTACACGGTGCAGAACGGCTACGTCTGCCTCACGGGCTCGGAGAAGCCGCTGCCCGCGTCCAAGGAGGAGCGCGACAAGCTGCTGCGCCGCGTCTGCGTGGGGCTGCACACGGAGGTCGAGGTCACGTTCGCGGGCTACAGCGGCGAGAACCTGCGCGTCGTCGAGCGCGAGAGCGCGGCGCCCGACGCGTCGCTGGGCGACGTGCAGCTCATCGACCAGGTCTTCTGCGCGGCCATGAACGTCAAGCAGGGCGAGAGCGGCGAGCAGAACGCCCGCGCGGCCGACTGCCTCGAGAAGGCGACGTTCCTGCTGCGCGCGGCGTACCGCGCGACGTACCTCGCGGCGCTGGTCAACAAGCGGCAGCGCCTGTTCCTGACGCTGATCGGCGGCGGCGTCTTCGGCAACCCCGTCAAGGACGTCTTCGACATCATCCTCGAGGAGCACAGGCACTGGACCAGCAAGCCCTACAGCAGGCTCTCCGAGGTCGTGCTCGTGCTCTACTCGGTGCCCGAGGAGGTCCACGAGTGGGCCAACCAGCTCGACCGCGACGGCGTGCCCTACTGCTGGACGGCCTACAGCAAGGGCGTGGGGCGCGTGTACCGCGGCAAGCCGATCCCGCCGTCGGTCCCGCGCTCGTAGAGCCGAGGGGAGGGGCCGGCCGCCCACCCGCAGAGTGCCACCACTTGTACGCCACTCCCCCCAATGCAACTGCTGTTAATGTACCTCGCTCGCCTTGTCAACTGGTAAGAACACGTGGCACGCTCCCACTTTGTTAACAGCCCAAGAGGAATGGGTTCAAGTTCAGTATTGGCCTTCACCCCCACAGGCGCTCAGACGAGGACACTTGACAGAGCCGAGCGTCCCTGTGAGACCGCCAGCACCACCACAGAGCCGTATGGAGGCAATGCTCGGCGGCTAGAGCAAGCTGGACGGCGACGGTCCACTGCAGCCAGCTTTATTTTTGGGACAAGCTCGCGAGATGAGCGCATCTGCAGCGCCACCCCGGAGAGCCACAGTGAGCCGCTAAGCGGGCGCGCCTCACGGTTCACTTGGCCGCGGCCTTGGACTTGGGCATGTACTTGCGCTTCTCGATGATCTGGCGCTCCATCCACCAGATGGCCCCGTGGGCCACGCCGCCCTTCTTCTTGACCGCCTCGAGGTACTCGACCGCCTCGCGCAGCTGCGCCTCGGCCTCGGCGACGGCCTGCTCGACCTGCCGCTGCGCCTCCTCCGCGGCCTCTGCGGACCTCGCGGCCTCGGCCGCCGCCTCGTCGGCCCTGGCGCGCTCCGCCCGCGCGTGCTCGGCCGCTGCCTCGGCCTCGGCCGCCGCCGCGTCCGACGCCTGCGCCACCTCGTTGGCCTTGGCGCTCGCCGCGTTGAACGGGGCCGCTGCCTGCGCACGTGACGTCGCTGATACGTCAGCGAGGGAAAAGTGCGTAATTGAGGAGACGGGGAGGAGAAGCGCGGGGGGCTGGCCTTCTCCATCTTGCGGAGCGTGGCCTGCTGGTTGATCTTGGCGCGGCGCAGGGGCAGCGGGTCCTCGGCCTTGAGCTGCTCGAGCTCGTTGGCCGCCCGCGTGCGCTGCACGAGGCCGCCGGTCGTCGACGCCCTCTCGAGCTCCGCCTTCTTGCTGTTGAACTCCTCCTCCTGCGCCTGCAGCTCCCTCAGCGCCGCGTCGTTCTCTGCCACCGCCGCCCTGGGGGGTCCAGCGCAGGCCAGATATTTCAGCGATATCACGATTCCCGGAACCCAAAGATATGAGTGACGTGTCAGGCCCCCCCTCGCACCTGTACGGCGCGGCGACGGCGTCGGCCTCTGCGGCGGCCGCGCGCGCGGCCTCTGCGGCCTCCTTGGCGGCGTCGGCGGTGCGCGTGGCCTCTGCCTCTGCCGCCGCGGCCGCGGCCGCCGTCTCCGCCGCGGCGTCGGCGTCGCGCTTGGCCGCCGCGGCCGCCGCGCGCTGCTCGTCGAGGCGGCGGACGACCTCCTCGACGGCGGCCTGGGCGCTGTTGACCTTGGCCTGGGCGGCCTCCACCTCGGCCTTGTTCTGGCCCTGGTCCGCCTCCAGCACCGCGTTGATGCTCTTGTTGTAGCGGAAGATCAGGTACCTGCGATGGGAAGGAGCGGCGCACGTCACGCGTGACGTGGGTGACGTGGCGGATTAGTTGTGGGGAAAACTGCCCCAGAGAAGGGCAAAGAGATCTGGGCCCAGGGGTGGTGGGGCTTAACTCGATGAGGGACATGCGCTTGTTGTTGTCGACGTCGATGGCGCGCAGGCGCTCCCTCAGGGCGATGACCGTCAGGGTCTGCAGTGGTGGCGGAGGTGTGGGGTGCCCTCGGCGTCAGAGAAGGAGAGAGAGAAAGAGAGAGGGGAAGAGAGCCAGAGGACAGCGACACGAAGGGAACAGAGACAGAGAAAGACAGGCAGACATACAGACGGCACAGAGAGATAGAGAGATAGAGAGAGAGAGAGACACTCAGAATCTGTGGGAGGCAGCCGAGTGGGAAAGGGGAGGAGGGGGCCCACAGACCTCTCCGAGCGACTCGAGGAACTTGTGCGACCAGAACTCGTCGAGCTCCGATCCGCCAGCCCTCCTCTCCTGGTCGAGCTGCCTGCACCGTTCCGCACGCGAGGGGTGAGAGGGCGCATGACGCTGGGGAGGAGGGGGTCCACAGGGCGAGGGGAGGAGGAAGGCTACCCGAAGAGCTCGACCCACTTCCAGACGTTCTCGGCCTCGGCTGCGAGGCCCTCGTCCCAGAAGCCGTTGAGGAACCACACGGCCTGCTCCGCGTACGTCTTGCTCGTCAGCGTCGTCCACGACGCCTGCTGCTGCTGCGTGATCTGCGACATGCGGGTGCCCTCACTCGCTGCTGGCTTTGCTGGTTCTGCTGGGGTGGTGGTGTGTCGGTTGGCAACGACTGGGGTGGTTGTGTGAACGTCCAGATTTTTGTGGCCCCGTATCTTCCGTTCTTGCTTGTGACACGATAAGCGCCAACGGCTGCTCGAGCATGCTCCACGGCCCACCTTTTGATAAGGGCATGCGAGTTGTCTCGATACACGATGCCTAGAGCCTAAACCCCGTGTCCCCCAACTCCCTTTGCTGCGGCGCCGACTGGCCATGACCCTGTCTGTGGTGGTCACTGCTTCTGCATCGTCCAAATGTGGCTTAGTAGCTGGAAGGGCTTCCACATCGACTCGTGGTGCTCGAGACCGCACCTTGAGCTCGGCTGGCGGACCCTCCTCGCCCAGGGGGCGACGTATACCTAGGGGTGAAGTGGTATAACTTCCTCGGGTAAGAGCACAGTCGTCTCGACCAGGGCGCCTGCCCCTGGGAGGCCTCTGCACCACTGCGCACCTCGACCAGGCGAGTCCCTCATCCGAGTGAAGCGGACATGGCTCTCATGTGTTATAAGTCGCCAGAGGGCTCCCGCAGAAGAGGCTGCAGTCGGGGGGAGCAATAATGCGAGGCCCTCCAGGGTTGACAACCACCCCGGTGGACACGGAGCAAAAACCTGTTTGGCGGAACTATCAACACTCATGAGGGGCGGGAGCGCGGGGAAGGCTCGGCTCCCAGGCGTTTGCAATCTTCGGGCGAGTAGCTCAGTAGCAGAGCCACTCGCAGAACATGAACCTGCGCTGCTCGTGCGTGACGTGGGCGGACGAGCACAGGAACTCGTCGTTGTAGAACACGCTCAGCGCCTGCAGCTGGTCGGGGCTGAGCGCCTGCGCCTCATCCCACGTCGCGGGCCAGAAGGGGAAGACAGCGGCGGGCGACGTCGACACGGGCGGGGGGCCTCCTCCCGGCCCGCCGCCGAACCACGCGGGGGGCAACAGCGCCACGACGCCGGGGGGCAGCGCCGCCACGCCTTCCGCGGGGACCCCGAGGCCGGGAGCCGCGAAAGCCCCGGGGGCGGGCAGCCCCGCGACCTCCTTGAGCTTGGCGTGGACACCCATGCGCCCCTCCGCGCGGTTCCTCTCGTTGCGCCTCGTCGCCAGCGCGTTGTGCGACGACGCGACGACGGGGCCCATGACCGCGTTGAGGGCGCCGGGGAGGGCGGCGTTGACTGCGGAGATGACTGCGGCGTTGATTAGAGGCTCCAGCCAGAGGCGCGCGGCAACCGAGTGCTCGAACACAATCTGGCGGCCGAGCTCGCTGGGGGTCACGGAGCCGGGGTCTGTCAACAAGCAGGAGCTGTTAGCGATCCAGTTGGAGTGCACTGTTGTCCTGGGGTGGCGTACTCGAGGCGCGCATGATGGCGAGGGCGCAGGTCCGGCGGTGCTCTTGGTGAACGTGCCCGAAAGTGACGGCGACCGGCAGAGCCGCGGTCGGCGGAACGAGTGAGTTGGCGTGGGGGTTCGCCAGGGGGGGCAGCGGGGGCGGGGCGGGCAGAGGCGGCGGCGCAGCCATGGAGAGTTCAAATCAAATGATTGAGGATGTCTGCCGCTTCGTGGCGGGATCAAACCCCGGGCTTAATAAAGGCAGAGAAAGTTGCGTGGTTGCGGATCTGGGGTCTGCAAAAAGGTACCTTTGCCTACATAGGCCCCCACATTGTTCGGAATGTGGCCACAAAGAGCGACTGAGGAGCATTCAGCACGAACTGGCAAGGCAGATTTCACAAGTATCCGTGGCGGACGTCCTCTTGCTCCTCAGGTACAGCAACTCCCTTCGTAGTGATGTAATACCACAGTCGCAAACAACATCTCCGCCTGGCAACCCCTCTCTTTTTGCGTGTGCACATACGATGCCCCACGCTGCTCAGGGTGGGTGCTCTGGTTTCGCTCGTAGACAAAGGACCACATCGACTTTCCCCGGATGCGATGGAGTATGCTTTTTTTGCCCGAGGGCGAAGCACATGAGTGGGGCACCCGGTGCAGGCACCACACTGTTGTGAGGGTCTTGCCCTTTCAGTAGCGGCAGCATGCTCGTGGATACCAAGGTTGTAGTTGTTTTCTGTTGTGGCATTTCGCAGGTAGTCGTATCGGCATCAGTGCTGCTGCTCTCCTCTGACTGCGCGAGGGTCGTTATCACCGTGTAATCGCGGGCAGAGGGGGAAGGGGGCTAGTCCACTCACGCATGCGCAGCAGTGGCTCCGGGGGGTTGTCCACGTACGCGTGCGGCATCCCTGCCAGGCGCATCTTCGCGTAGAACTCGGGCTCCTGCGACTCCCCGATCCCTGCAGCCCGAGCTGTCAGCCGCCTGGCCGAGGGTGGGAGGGAGGAGCCTCACCGAGGGCGGCCCTGAGCTCCTTGCTGGGCGCCCCTGGCAGCGGAGGGGCCTCGCCCTCGCAGTAGCGCTGCTGCGACTCGGGCACCAGCGAGTCCTTGGCGCCGCTGCCCGCTGCGGGGTCGGCCTCGGCGGCAGACGACATCGCAGCCTCGGTCATCGCGTCCATCCGAGCGTCCTTCACCTGCGGCGCGTCGTCTGACGACGGCAGTTCCGTTTCCTCGCAGAACCCCTTTGATTTACGAGTGGGAGATATTATTACGCCACGGGAATATCTTCTCGCAACGTCACCGGTTGCGTAGCCCCCGTACGTCGTAGTATCGGACGACCGAGGGCCAGTAGGCGCCGTTGACCTGCGCGGCGAGGTGCGGCGGCAGGGCCACGTAGGCGTCTGCGGGGAACCTGAGGACCGACTCGAGCTTGGCGCGGAGCTGTGCGGGGGCCGCGCTGTGGTAGACGACCGTGACCAGCGCCCCTCCGCGGCCTCCGCCGGCGCGCAGGCCGTCAACGGCTGCCCGCAGGCGCGCGATCTCGCGGTCGCGATCGTGGACTGCGCGCTGGAGGGCGTCGCGCTCGGCGGCGAGGCGCTCGAGCTCGGCGTCGCCCATAGCGCGCGCTCTCTTGGTGCAGTGGAGTAGATATCTTCAAGATATCCCACTGACGAAATATCTCACCACGAATCTGGGAGTCTGTTCGGGCGTGCCCCTCAGCCTCCGATGCGTCGAAGAGCGAATGGGCACCCCTCGCTCCAGATTGTCTGCTACAGCTGCCCCTTGGACCTCTTGGGGGGCTGTCTGAGTCTGAGTCTGAGCTCTCCCAGGTGATGCCCGAAGCACAGTCCAGGGCAAAGTACTGCAAAACACCTGAGACAAACATAGAGGTAAGAAGATGTGTTCACTGACCCTGACCTTTCAACAAGGAGCCCCAGCTGGAAGCCACAGTACCTCCTTCAGAGCTGTCACAGCTCTCATCCAAGGCTATATTTTTGACTTAACAAAGACCCCTCTTAGTGTATCTGTGGCTCAAGCTGCATCTGAGATCATCATTAAGAATGACTTGGTGGAGATCCTCATTACGGAGTCTGCAGTTCACATTTGCCCAGCCCTAGCATGCATGGGAGTGGCCCTGAAGATCACCTTGAAGACACTTTAATATAGCTGGACTCATTCCTCAGCATAGATCTTCCATTGGACAGCATGTTGCTACTTGACTTGTCATTGCCATGACAGCACAGTGCAGCAGTACTGTGCAGTCAGTGGCCTGACAGGCTCAGGGGCAGAAGTGGTGTTCAGCTCACTCTGGGCCACCAGTCCAGTGCTTCATCCAGTGTCACTAAGCATAAGATGGAGCAGCTGGTTTCTGCCCTTAAGCAGCAGTAGCAGGAGCCAGAGAAGCAGATAGAAGTACCTGTCTGTCCCAGAGCAGCAGAGCAAGCCGTGATATCAAGAGAAAGCTGAAGAGGACACCTGATGCCAAGCTGCAGGCCAGGCACCACCAACTGTCAGAGTCAACCCATCACTGACATCCCTGCCCTGACTGCTCCAGTGATGTCAGCAGTAGCACTCACCACCGAGATGTACACAGCAGCTGACTGACACCAGATACCAGAGAAGACCACAGACCTGTGAGCAAGATGGATCCAGATCACCCAACTGGACACCTCAGAAGTGCCTGCTGCCCAGCAAGAGGAGCAAGGTGCCCTGGGGCTCTGTGATCTGTTCCAGGCCCCTGAGGTTCCCTTCTATGGGTCCCCTGCCAAGTCCCCCACAAGGAGGCAGCATCGCCTGTGGTGCTAATGTTGAGGATTCTGTCACTCCTGTCATCAGATAAGAGTGAGCAGCCAGCCTTCAGCCCCTGCTCCCCGAGCAGCTAGCAACTCAGGACATGACATGCACAGTGCCCGTGGTCACAGACAGGGACTTCAATCCATGGTGGCACGTGTCAGCAAGCTTCTCACTGGCAACAAGATGTAAGCACAGACCTGAAGCAATGCCCACTGACAAGGCTCTGACAACAGGCCAGGAAGGGCTCTAAGACCTTAATGCACGACACAAGCCCAGTCTTCCTGTCCAGTTAACAGTCTTTTGGATAAATCAGCCGTATTGCCAGGGGAATTCCCTATTTTCCCGTACTCCATTTTCTTCATGACGTTTTCAGATGGTCTCTGTGACTTCTCGCATCACTGTTCCAGCTTCTTCTCGCCCCCCCCCCCCCCTACGTACCACAGCAGCAGGGAGCACATTGCAAGCAGAAGGGTGGCACACAGCTGGTGGAGATACGAGGAGGCAAACAGG
>CACRSC010000028.1:321298-420511 GCA_902651635.1 Mastigamoeba balamuthi
ATCCGCATACAGAACCGTCAGTTTGGCGAGCTGGCCGATCGAGGACGGGAACGTGCCGCTCAGCTTGTTTTTCTTCAAAATCCTGGCAGCGGGACCGCGTGAGCATGAGAGGTGGCGGGTCTGGCCTGTGCGCACAGCGTATCCAGGCGGCCGAGGTCCCCGATCGCCCCGGGGACTGTGCCGACGAAATTGGAACTCGAAATCTCGCTGCCCAGAGCAAACCGAATCAATCAGAATCAATTAGATATTTTGTCGCGAGGGGCCGCTCGGTGAACATACAGGTAATCCAGATTCTCGAGGAAGAGAATCGAGTCGTTGAGGGTCCCCTCGTGAAGGCCCTGCAGCATCCTGTACTCCCCCCAGCAGGGAAAAAGAGCGAACAACACTCGAGTCAGCCCGGCAGCAGAGGCCACCTTGCTGGGAGACCCTCACAGGGCGACCACGGTGTCGTTCTCGCAGGTGACGCCGTCGAGGGATTCGTTGCAGGGGGTGGCCCAGGCGCAGGGGGTCGCCCCGGCCCACGAGCCCTCCCGCAGCGACGGCGACGAGCTCCAGAGGTCGCAGAGCGCCCTGACCTCCTGCTGGGGCGTCGCAGACACAGCCGCGGCGCAGCAGGCGACGACGGCCAGGGCCAGGAGAGCCCACGAGGCTGAGCTGCCTGCGGTGGCTGCGTGGAGTGGAGAGTAAGTGGGAGCGGTGTGCCAGAGACAAACTGTGGACTGACGTAGGGGACTGCTGAGAGCCACCCGCTCGCGCTGAAAGACGAGACGGGGCATTGGACGGGAGGAGAGAGTGCTTGGAGTGTGTGAGCGGGTGGGAAGGGAAGGGAGACGAAGGGGTTGGGTTGAACTTTGGTGACCGGGTGACTGGGCTTCGCCACAGGGTGTGAGAGTAAGAAATAAACGAAATTGTCGGAAGAATCTCGAGGTCGATTTGCAAGGGGTTACACTCTCCAGACTGCTCTTGTGGTGCGGGTCGCATGGACCCGACGCAATCGCCACACGGCGTACACTGTCTGCGTTGCGAAGGAATACTATCCTGAAGGGGGAACACCCGTCACCCGAAAAACAGAGACAAAGCAACGCATGGCCCGCGCTCAACCCCAATCGGATGGCAAACTCCTTTCAGGTTCCATCAAAGAGAGGGAGAGATGTGAGAAGCGTTTGCAACAGACTGGAGGAGAAGTTGCGGCATGGGGACAGAATCAAGTGCAGCGACTGGCGCCAGAATCTAATTCCAGCGGGCAACTGCAGTATGCGGACAGTCGACTGCATCGCGCTCGCACTGCTCGTGGCGTCAGGGGCTCCGGCTGCAAACTCCCTGAGGGGGGCGTGGGTCACCGTGCGCCCTCAGTGCCCTCGTGCTCGCGGTGTTCCGTGCTCGGCCTGGACGCTCATCTCCTTCGCCCCAGGTCGTCTACGGAGGAACTCCCAAGGACGCTGAGTACTACGAGGGCGCCCGCGTCGCTCTGCGCTCCGTGCGTGACACGGGCACCGCCTACGACCGCGTCGCCCTGCTCTCCCCCGAAGTCCCGCGCAGCATCGAGCGCTCCCTCGAGTCGGACGGCGTCGTCGTGGTCCGCGTCCCCAACGTGGCGAGCCCGTACAGGCCCTCGCAGGGCCGCTTCGTCCGCACGCTCAACAAGCTCGCCGCGTGGTCCGACGCGCTCGAGTCGCGCGGCTACGAGCGCGCGGTGATGCTCGACGCCGACGTGCTGGCGCTGGCCAACGCTGACGAGCTGTTCGAGTGCGGGGCGACCTGCGTGGCGTTTGTCAACCCGTCGATCTTCCACACGGGCGTCGTCGTGCTGACGCCCTCCAACGCGACGTTCCAGCGCATGCTCGCGGACCTGCAGCGCCTCCCCAGCTACGACGGCGCCGACCAGGGCTTCCTCAACAGCTTCTTCGCTGGCGCGCTGGCGGGCCCCCTGTTCGCGGGCTCCGCACTCACCCCGACGCCCGACGTTGCCCGCCTGCCCTTCTGCTACAGCATGGACCACTTCTTCTACTACCAGCGCTTCCGCTGGGAGGTCCACGGCTGCACTCCCAAGGCATGTGGGCCCCCCAGGCCGCCGCTCCTGTGGACTCTTGACCAGTCCTCTCACATCTCACGTTGCCCGAATTAGTTGATGACGTTCCCGAGCATGCCGCAGCTCAAGCCGTGGTACTGGTACAGCTGGCCGCTGATGGACCTCACGCCGTCGTGGCACGCGGTGAGGAGGGGCCTCGGCGACAGCCTTCCCTTTGCCTGCTTTATCTTGCCGCTGCTCGCCTCCTGTGTGCTGTTCGTGGTTGCTCGTTCGCAGCCCTCCGTGAAGCCTCGCGCCAAGTGGGTAGCGAGGAGGGCCTGGCCTGCTGTGCTCGTCGTCCCCCTGCGTGCGTAGCGGTCGCCGTTGTGTCCGTGGCTGATGGAGGCTCTGGCGCAGTGTTCATTCCCGTGGTGGTCCCGCCGTGGTTTGGGTGGACGCTGTACTTGTGGTGGGTTGCCAACTGCACAGCAGCCATCAGCATCCTCTCGTTTTGCCACCTGTCGCACAGCCCGCTCGTATGGGCGCCCCTCTCCGCAGTCCTCTGCTTTGTGCGTGCAGTTCTGTCCTCTTTGCAATCCGTCTGCTCATGTATGCACAGGTGGCTCTGCTCTCACTCCCCGTGTTTCCGACAGGCCCGCACAAGTGGGTCTTCTGTGGGGTGGGGGTGGTGGCATGTCTGGCGTCCCTGTCCCTGCCCTTCTTCGCGATCACGTGAATTCCGTGCTGCCCTAATGCGACGTGATTTGATGGTCCTCCAAGGGAAGAGTCTTCAAGATGTCCCAGGAGTGGCCCTGCAAGAACTTAGATTGCAACAATGGGACGAACTGCAGTGCCATCCTGGCATACAGGCTCCTATCCGCCCCTGGAGTGAATCAGGCCCAAGTGCATCAGCGGGATTTTTGAAAAAAGGGGGGTGAAACCTAAGCTTGTTTCCACCAGGGGGAGCAGGGAGGAGCAAAGCAAGGGGTGGGGGAGAGAAGGAAAAGAGGGAAGAAAGGGGATTGACTGATGACCTCAGTAGGGCCTCGAGGTCTTGGAGTGCTCGTGCTTGATCTGGACCTTGAGCCTCTTGTCCCCGATCGCGTAGCCGTTCATCGCGGCGATCGCCGCCTGCGCGGCCGCGGGGTCCGAGTAGCTGACAAAGCCGAAGCACTTGCTGGCCCCCGTCTCCTTGTCCACAAACACGCGCGCGCTCAGCAGGTTGCCGAAGGGCGTGAACGCGTTGGCGAGGTCCGAGTCGGTGAACTCCTTGGGCAGGTGGTAGATGAACAGGTTCGCTCCCGACGGCCCTGCCATCCATCTGTGAGCGAGAGGGGGAGGGACTCGAGGCAATTGCGCGTACCCTCGTTCTGCTTGGGCGGCGGCGACGTCGACGACGGAGGCATGTCGTGCGGCATGGGCATCGCGGCGGGCTGGGGCGGGTACCTCGCGGCGGGCGGGACGTAGCCTGTGCTCGGGGCTGCAGGCAGCCGCACGTTAGTCGCGTTTGGATTGCGGTAGGCGTTTGTGGGCCACTGGGGCACTGAGGTGGGCAATGGGGACTGTGTGGTGCTGCTGGGGTCCGCTGGGCACAACGCAAACTCGAAGAGGACGCGCGCGTGGGGTTCGCGGACGCGCGTTGGACGGGCACGCAAGGGACGCAGCACCGCGGCACTGCGACAGGACAGCAGCATCGCAACCAGCCAACCCAGCGCTACAGACAGGCGAGCACTGCACTGCACAACTGCGCGACGGACGGGCGCTCTGCGCTGCGCTGCACGCGGGACGCCAACGACCCCATCCGGCCAACCACAGCGCAGGCGCAGTTGCGAAACGCGTCGGGCACCGCGCGCACGCGCTGGGGCGAGGACGAGGACGAGCCGTACCCCCTGGGTGCTCCGCTCCGACTGCAGCTGCGTGGTGGTCTTCCGCTCCTCACAGCCCGGCAGCCGTCCGTCCGTCCAGACGCCCGGCCGTCTCTCTCTCGCCTCGCGCTCTCTCGCGCCAAGAAGCTCTCACGCCGGACGCGGGCAGAGGGAGCGCGCCTCACGACTCACGCGGGGTGGCGGTGGTGGTGGTGGCGTGCTGGGTGTGGTGTCGGGTGGCGTGCACCTGCAGCGGGCGGTATCCTCTGGATCATCTGCGGCGGGCGGTGTCAGACGCGTGCGGGGCGGCGGAGGAGGACGCAGACGCATGTGGCGGGCACCTGGAGCTGTGCCTGGGCCGCCTGCAGCTGCGCGATCTGCTGCTGGATCTGGAAGAGCTGCGCCGAGGGGTTGAAACCCCCGGTCGCCGCCGCGAACGACCGCATGGGGTCGGGCATCCCTCCAAACTGCGCGCCCGTCGTCGTGAGGAGGGCGTCCCGAGGGTGTGAGAGAAGATGGGGCCCCCCTACGCACCACAGCCCGCTCGACACACCTCTCCTGCTTCTCCCTGCGCGACTCGGAGAACCTCACGACGAGCTCCGTGGGCCCGTTCTGTTTGCGTGCGCGACATTGTTTGAGATTAGAGACGCCGTGCCGCGAATTCAAACGCGATTATCAATTGAACTGGGGGGCAGGGGCGAGGAGAGCGCACGGGCATGCGGTACTTGCCGTCGAGGGCGTTGATGGCGGCGAGGGCCTCGTCGCGGGAGCGGTAGCGGACAAAGGCGCAGCCCTTGCTGACGCCGTCGTGGCCACGGAGGACAGCGACCTCGACGAGGCGGCCGTAGGGCTCAAAGACGGGGCGCAGGTCCTCCTCCGTCGCCGTGTTGGGCACCTTGCCGATGAACAGCTTCACGTCCTCCTGCTCCACTGCGCGCGAGGGGAGGGCGGCAGGGTGTGGTGGGGGTGGGGGTGGGGGGTGCCAGTGTGTTAGTCACCCGCCGAGTGTGCTGCTGTGCACTGTGCGTGTGTTGACTGCACTGGAACGCAAAACGCGAGAGTGCTGCGTGTTGTGTGCTGTGTGCTGTGTGCTGCTGTGTGTGTTGATCGCACTGGCACGCCATACACGCCAGAGTGCTGTGTGCTGCTGTGCGTGTGTTGACTGCAAAACGCCAGAGTGCTGCGTGTTGTGTGCTGTGTGCTGTGTGCTGCTGTGTGCGTGGTGACTGCACTGGCACGCAATACGCGCTCTGCGTGCTGTCTGAGATACGCGACAGGGTAGCTGAGCTTGCGCTGCCTGTCGCGTGTTGATGTGTGTTGCTTGCATTGGCACTTGTACGCAAAGCGTGTCAATGTGCTGTGCGCGTGTGGTGTGCAGCAGTGTGTTTGCTGCTCTCTGGTGCGCACCGATGGGGCGTGTGGCTCCCGACTCTGCGTAGCGCACCTGGAGGGGGTTGGCCGCCCCCTGCCCTCACACCATTGCCCCGTGTCAGTACTGTGCAGGCACCAACCCACGGCGCAGCAAAGAAGCTCCCCACTCCCCGCCAGCATCGCGCCGGCCACGCGCGTGATTGGGGGATACGAATTGATTTGTATTAAATTGAATTGAAGTGCTTAGGCACACAGTGACAAGAGTCAATTGCGCAAGCCAGCAGACACAGCACGCCCCGCACCCCATGGCACGTAGCGCAGGCCCTCGACGAGAGCGTGGCGGGGGAGGGATCGAGTGTGTGGCAGGATCCCACGCAATTAAGGAGACAAACCCAAAGGAGCGCACAAAGGGGACTGAGGAGCGCAGGGGGGGGGAGGGCTCGCGTACCGGCAGGTGGACCTTGTTGTGCAGCCCCGCCATGGCGTTCTCCGCGTCGATCTTCTGCTTGTACGTCACAAACGCGCATCCTGCACCCAAACACAGAGAACAGAGCACACAGGAGACGGGGAGACAGAGCTCTGAGCGCTCGGAGAGGAGAGGGGAGAGGGGAGCGGGGTGGGAGATGGGGGGGTCGGGACCTCGGGACTCGCCGGTGGCGCGCTGGCGGATGATGGCGACCTCGATGATGGGCCCGTAGGGGTCGAAGAGGGGGCGCAGGTCGGCCTCGCTGAAGTGGCGGGGCACCTGCCCGATGAACAGCTTCGTCGCGTTCCGCAGCGTCTCCGACACGTTCGGCGGCAGGCGCGGGGCGGTGCTCGACGCGGCGTCCATCATCGGCGGCGGGTGGCGGGAGGGAGGGAGGGCGGCGGCGGGGGAGGGGGAAACGCCGATTCGGGTGGCGGAGTGTGAAGAGAAAAGACGTAAATATCAAGAGAGAGAAGATATATCGGCCTGATATCTCAATCCCGGATATCCTCTGGACGTTGAACGCCACAATCACCGTATCGTACCTTCAGGAGGCACGTGAGCAAGCTCCAGTTCACTCGGTTCCTTGAAGAAGAGGAGACAATGGTCATTCTGCAACTGCAAGACATCAGACCCCTTCCAGAAAAGAGCACTGACGCCACGACTTGTATTGCCGATTGGCAAATGCAGCATTGCACACAAAACCACACGCATCCTTGTATTACTGAGGGGAGGAGGGCCGATATCCGCTGAGTCAGTGCACGTAGTCGTGGCAGAACATGATGAACTGGTGAGGCAGCACAACGTTCTTGCCGGTCCAGTAGATGGTGATGCCGTAGGTCGCGATCAGCATCGAGAACCCTGGTGTCGACGTAAGCAAGCCGTCAGGGGGGAGCCACCGGAGCGAGCGGACCCCTGCGAAGGGGAGGAGGCGTACCGAGGGGCCACATGAGCAGAACAAAGTAGGGGCCGATGCGCTTGTTGACCGCCTTGCCAAACGGCGTCTTGGCGACGACGATGAACAGGACGAGAACCGTCATGCCGATCGTGTGGAAGAGCGTCAGGCACTTGAACGAGTACGAGAGGATGAAGTCGTGCCACCTGTGCTCCCCCAGCGCAGACACGTCAGGAATGGGGGGACTCTCCCATGAGGACGGCGGGCGCTCCGTACGAGGCAGAGAGCATGATCGACGTGGCCACGGCAGCGCCCTTGGACATCTTGACCTTGTGGCGCAGGAACACGTAGAGCATGCCCAGCCACATCTGGACCGTGGAGTTCCACTTGCGGGCCCAGACGGCGACGTCGGCAGAGTCCCACCAGTCCTCGTAGAAGTCCCTGTTGGCGTACATGCAGACCTCGCTGACGGCGTTGAGGAAGCAGTGGAACATGCCGTAGAAGAACACGAGCCAGCCGAAGAAGGCGGGGGTCATCAGGCGTATCCAGATCTCCACAAAGCCGTACTCGGGGAACTTCATCAGCAGCGGGATGGCGCAGTGGTTCAGCAGCTCGTACATGACCAGCAGGTTGAACAGGCTGGCCAGCATGTGCGACAGGAAGAACCCGAGGCGGAAGGTGCTCGCGCGGGTGTACGAGAACTTTGGGGCGTAGACCAGCGTCGGGAACACAATGTACTGCAGGTACTGCTTTGCCGTGCAGCCCGCGTCCACGTCCATCATGCACGTGAAGAAGTAGCTATGCGACTGTGCGAGCAGCAACGGCATGACGCTTCAGTGTGAGCCACAGGGTTTTCGTGTTCTTATCAATTTGGACCGCCCGATTGTAAATTTGAATTCCAATGAATTCAGTTGCATAAAGGCCTCGCGACCGACTGTACGAGCAACAATACACGAGACGGCATCATCTGTATGCGTTCACTGGATTGCGTGTTGAATTCAGAACGTTCTCCTTCCATAACTTCCAAAACGCAAATGAACAAGGCAAAGGAAAAAACAAAGGCAAATTGGGGTGCAGAGCAGCCGTCCGTGCCTTCATGATGAACACTGCGTGGTGCAGCGTCAGGGCGAGGCCCAGCAGGGTCGAGTACCCCGGGTGCAGCCACCACAGCGCGTACGGGGGCACCAGCAGCAGCGCGACCTGGCAGGCGACGTAGCAGGCGACGGTCGCGGGCACGCCGAGGGCGGCACGGGTGGGCCGCAGGGCCAGCAGCCAGCTCGAGAACGTCGACAGCCCCCCGGCCGCGTTGAGCGCCACCACGACGCACATCTGCGGCTGCAGCTGCCTCCCGAGCAGAGCAAACTCGGCGCGGAGCTCGCCCCGGGACCACGCGTCGTACAGCACGTTCCACACCCTGCATAAATCGGGATACCCGCGACGCGATTCATCAATTTGTCAGATCGACCAGATTGATTCCGCGAAATCAGGGAAATGTTGAAGAAATGTGCATCTGGGCAGTTCGGGTACGAAAGCGACGCACCACGTGGCGGCTAGCATTTGCGCCAGGACCGCCGGCATGTGGCCGCCCTTGGCGTCGAGGATCGAGACGCTGGGCTCTGTCGGCGGCCGCAGCGGGGCCTGGGGGCGGCGGTCCGTGCGGGCCCTCGGGGGGCTGCTGGCTGGGGGGCACGAGGGCTCCGGGGCCGGCGGGCAGCTGCTGCCCCCGGGGGCTCCGGACCGCTCGTTGTCGTTGTCGCAGGGGTCCCCGTGCCTCCGGGGCCGGATGCGGTGCACGGCGGTGGTCGACATCACAACGGTTGTCGCGTGGGGTACGAGAGTACAACAGAGGCAACTCGGACAACAGCTCGAGTGAAGGTCTAGTCACCGTAACTCTTGATGAAAAATCAAGCGGATCTTTCTGCGCCGGTGATACAGCCCGGCAGTATCGGTGACTCACGGGATGATGCCGGATCAAAGGAAATTCCTGACAAGAGCCATTTCAGTGTAGTTCATCTGGAATTCGTGCACATCCTTCGTCCCAGCTCGGCGTTGGGTTGGCCAACCGCTCCGGGGGTGGTGGGATGGTTTTCCTTGCTATTCTCGGTTTTCTGTCATTATGCAGCGGTGATGTCATCTATGGTGATACGTCACTACGCCACACACTGTGCGAGGGCATATTTGAACTTCTTCGTATGAAGAGCAATTGCGTTGGGGCAACAACAAATGTAGCCGTCAAAGTTGCTTCAGCCATACCACGAGCGTTTCAAAGGTATTCGTATGAAAATTCCAGCGGCGAGAAAATGCGGGAACGCAACAAATATTGAAAACGGAAACATCCGCAGATGCGGAGCTGGACATTTGTTCTTACTGCATCCCGGTGGCCCAGTTTGTGTAGCCAGAGGCCGGGGGGGCCACCCCGGTGGGGTGCTTCTTGCTCAGGTACTTCTCGAACGTCTGCACCTTGGGCAGGCGCGTGAGCATGAAGTTGGTCTCGCCGCCCTCGCGGACAACCTGCAGCTGCAGCACGTTGATGAAGTCGTCCCTGCTCATCAGGAACTCGGGAAGTGTCTTGTACAGGTTCAGGTCCTTGGGCAGCACGAGGTAGTGCTTCACCGTCCCTCCGCCGCACGAGTACGCCACAGCGAAGTTCCCCGGTGTGCTGTCCATACGGGCAATATGAAGTTAACGGGCCATTCGTTAGAACCCACGACAACCAGCACTACAGGGCTCCTTAACGATAGAAAAAACAAAGTGAAACAGAAGCTGGGGATTCACAGAACATGTGTGGTGGTGTTGCGATAGGAACGAACCTCTCGCTGAAGCGGACGAGGAAGGTTCCCGGCGGCTGCTGGTTGAGGGTGCGGTCGACGTCGGCGCGGTTGGCGAACCCGTAGACGAGGCCCTGCATCCACAGGGGCAGCACGGGCCGCTGGTGGCGCAGCGTGCTGAGCGCCTGGCCGAACCACGCCCAGAAGACCTCAAACGCGTTGACCGTCACCGCGGGGCGCTCGCCAAAGAACGTCTTGTGTATGTAGAACAGGTCGTACTGCGACAGCGGGCGCTGGGGCGACGACATCGACTGCTTGGTCGACATGAGGAAGTGCCGCTGCAGTGTGTTGGCGAACGTCTGCCACGTGACCTCGAGCGCGTTGCCGAAGCAGTCGCGCTTCAGCAGCACGCCCGCAGCGCCGCGGAACTGGTCCTTGTGCGTGATCACGACGAACGGGGCCGTGACGTTGCTCTCCACCGTCGCAGCGCCGCCCCCGGGCATCGCGAGCTGCTCACGTTCTACGATGAGTAAATTCGGGACACCGACAAGCAATGTCACAGAGGGGACAACTGGTCCTCGCCCTCCAATGCCAAGTGAGAGGCAAAAGGAAGGTTCTGTGGTCAACTGCCTGCACACGTAACGACAGCTTTCACACGGGAATGCATACACTTGCTCTGCTCCCGGTGAAGCAGACGGCAAACGCAACAGACACGGCCGCACAGACAGCACAAAAGAAGGAGGGGCACGCGCCTGCAGGGAGAACTTGAGAGCGACAGCAGAGTTGTTTGTCCCGTCGCGGAACTTGAGCGGCAGCTTGAACGACGTCGTGCCCGGCTCGAGCTGCACAGCGACGGGAGTCACGATGTCGCCCACGGCGCTGCGCATGACGCGCTGGCTGTCGCACTGCATCTGCACGCTCAGCGGCGACACGCCCGCCCCCGCGAACCCGGGCGCCACGATGTACTGCACCTCGATGGGCTCTGGCAGCGCGTCGTTCTTCTTCAGCACGATGGGGAACTGCTGCTTCCTCAGCACGAGCGCTGCGATGGCACTGGCGAGGAGTGGCGTTGCTGCTGCTGAGCAGCAGCGTGCGTGCTGTGCGTGGGGGAGACGAGCGCACGAGGGCTGCGGAACAGAGTTGCTGCAGATGGCCTGCAGCTCGTTGAGGTGCACGTCCGCTGTGCGCTGGCACACGGTGAACTCCTCGAGCAGCCCGTGCATCGTCTCGATCGCGGGCGGATTGAGCACTCTGCCCTGCCACAGCATAGCGAGGTTCTGTCCTCCCCACCACCGCAAGCAAGCACACCGCCCAGTCAGTCAGCCAGGCGCTCTGCCACCGCTGGCGCAGACGCAGAGACCCGCTAAGACCGCAGAAACGCACGCGAATGGCGGAGGCGACCGACTCGCGCATGGCGAGCAGCATCTGGCTGACGCGGGTGGCCGACTCCTCGCTGCGCGCCTCCACGAACTTCCTGTACTCCTGCGGGGGCGCGGAGCGGAGTTCAGACTGAGCCAGACAGCCAGCCCCCGTTCCCTCGAACCTCCGAGACCTGCCTCTGGTACTCCTGCACCTGCGTCAGCGCCGCCTGCAGCTCCGCGACCTCCTGCACGCTCTGGTACACGGGCTGTGCCAACACAGCTTGAGCCTCGAGGCCCGAGGGGAACAGGGGGAACAGAGAACAAAGAGAGCAGATCAACAGAAAGGGGAGAAAGGGAGCGCAACGCGTGGGCTCAGGTCGCCCGTCTGGAACCCGAAGAGAGAACAGAGAACAGAGGGAACAGAAGGGAAGAGAGGGGCACGCAAAGCGTGGGCTCAGGTCGCCAGTCTGGAACCAGACAAGAGGGAACAGAGAACAGAGAGATCATAGAGAACAGAGAGATAGAGGAGAGGAGAGAGGAGAGAGGAGAGAACAGAGAGAACAGAGGGAACAGAAGAGAACAGAAGGGAACAGAAGGGGCACGCAACGCGTGGGCTGAGGTCGCCCGTCTGGAACCCGATAGACGGTGACGGCGGCGCCCCTGGCGACCCGGGCGATGCCGCCTGCATGCCAGCAGGCCCCTGCGCCATCTGCTGCTGCTGCTGCTGCAGGGGCGCGGGCTGCGAGGGCGCCTGCACGGAGCTGAGCAGCGACATGCGCGCAGGCGCTGCTGCTGCCGCGCTGCCGTCGGGCGCCTGCAGGGCCTCGGGCGCCGTCACGTAGCCCCCGGGGGCCATCTCGACGTCGGCCCCGTCGACGCGCTGGCGCTTGTTGTTGTGGGGCCTGCGGACGCGCCGTCGTGGCGTCGTGGCGTCGTCGTTGGCCGGTCAGTTCGGTTGGGCTCTCAGTGAGGGGAAAAGCGAGGGCAGCGAGGGGAGGGGGGGAGGGCTGGCGCGCACGGGCAGAGGCCGAGGAGGTCCTCGTCGGCGCCGTCGTTGACAGTCGCGTCGGACGTGAAGGACATCTGCGAGCGCTGCGCCTGCGGACCCGCCGGGAGTGCTCTCCTATTTTGTGTAGCCAGCTGGATATTTTCGCGTCCGTGGCACAAATATCTTCCTGGCTGTTTCAATCACCCAGCCACAGCCACACTGCCACACTGGTCCGTAGGCCTACTAACTCTGTATTGACAGAGGTCACTGCGAAGATGGCAAGACTGGCAGCAAAAGATGTTGCGCTCGCTCAAAGGTCATGCATCGTTCGATTGATAACAAACTGTAGTTGTTAATCGACGGCACCGAGGAGACCATACCGCCCCAAGAGCAGGCGACAGAGAGAAAGAGAACGCGTTCCGGTCGACGCACAGGAACCAAAGGCGATTGAACACGGGCACAAAAGGTGGTAGAGCGTGTGTGGTGTTGGCGCTGCTCACTGCGGCGTGTACGCATGTCTCTTGGCCGGCGGCGGCACCACGACGCCCGAGAGCATCATGCCCGCCCCGATGCTGTGCATCCCGATGCCGCCCACGCCCTGCTGCTCCTCGAGCATGCGCTTCCTCGACGCGTGCTGCTGCTGCTGCTGCTGCTGGCCCTGCTGGCCGCCCTGCTGCCCGTGCGCCGCGTGCACCCCCGCGTAGTGCAGCGTCCCGCGCGGTATCTGCGTGCCAAAGGCCACCGCGGGCCTGGCGCACTCCTCGACGGCGCACCAGGGGTCGCCCGGCACGGCCCCCGCGGGCGCAGGCGGCGGCGGCAGCGGCACCTTGAAGGCCGCGTCGAAGACGGCGAGCACGTGATGGCGGTGCCCGCACGGCATCGACGAGATGGTCGCGCGCAGCACGTGCGGCAGCGTCTCGTAGGGCTCCTGCGGCTCGCTGACGTCCCGCAGCGACGACAGCAGCCACAGCGCGCGCACGAGCTGCTCCGTGACGCCCATCGTGTCGCCCTGCACCCACTGCGACGCCAGCGCCGCCACCACCGCCGCCGCCGCCCTCGTCGCCCGCGCCCCCTCCCTCTGCTGCTGCTGCTGCTGCTGCTGCGGCTGTTGTTGCTGTTGCTGTTGTTGCTGCTGCTGACGCTGCGCCATGCCGGGTATCAGCGCCTCGAGAACGCGCACGCGGGCTGCGAGGCCGGCGCCGACCGCCTCGAGGGTGCTGAGCGGGGCGTCGGGCAGCTGCAGGCGCGCGAGGCCGGCGATCTGCGCGACGAGCGACTGCTCGAGCGCGTCGAGCTCTGCCGGGGCGTCGCCCGTGGCGGCGACGGCGGCCACGACGCTGCGCACGAGCTCGGCGAGCGTGTAGGCGCTGTCGAGGCTGCGCATGTGCCCGCGCGCCTCGCCGGCGACGACGGGCATGTCGAGGCTGCGCGGCATCGACTCGAGCGCCGCCTGCACGTGCGCGCAGAGCTGCGCCGTGTCGGCGCGCACCGCAGAGAACCCCGCGTGCTGCGTCGCCAGCGCCGCGTCGAGCAGCCGCACCAGCGCGCACTCGACGCGCGGGCCCAGCGCCGTCGCGAGCCTGCAGACGACGGCGCTGAACAGCTGCTCCTCCAGCGCCCCGGCGCGCGCGCCCACAGAGAAGCGCAGCATGCGGCCCACGAGCGCGTGTGCGACGGCGTCGCCCGCAGACTCGACGGCGCCGACGAGCGCGCGGAGGCCCGCGGCGACGGCGGCCGCCTTCCACTTGCCCTGGGCGACGTCCTCGAGCGCCACGTCGACGAGCGTGGCGACCGTCGGGTCCACGCTACGCGCGGCGGCCGCGACGTCCTGCGGCAGCACCGCGCGCATCTCGGCGGGCATCAGCGCCCACGCGGTCCTCCAGCAGCACGCGCAGGCCGCCGCCGTGGCCCCGGCGCCCGCCTGCTGCTGCTGCGCGTCCGCGCGGGGCCGCACGAGCGCCTCGAGGGGGGCGGGCAGCGAGTAGAGCAGCTGCGTGTACGGCGTCGCGTGGACAGCGGCGAGCGCGCGGGCGCTGGTGGCCTCGCTGCCCAGCAGAGCAGCGAGCGTCTCGCCGACCTTGCGCGTGGGCGCGCGGCCCGCGCACATGCGCTCGAGCGCGGCGACCGACGCGGGCTCGGGCAGCCCCGAGTACGTCGGCGACCCGGTCGGCTGCGCGGCCGACGGCGACGACGACGCCGACTCGGCGGCGATCTGCGCGCCCACGCGCGCGAGCGACGGCACGCGGGCGCACAGCGCCGCGATGGCCGCGAGCCCCGCGCGCGAGGCGCCGACGATCTCGGCAATGGGCTTGCGCACGAGGATCTTGAGCTTGGTCGACGACGTCGACGACTCAGAGACGGCGCGCAGCTGCGGCTGCTCGGCGCCGGCGGGCGCGCGGCCGGCGGCGACCAGCGCGTCGACGAGGCTCTGCAGGCGGTGGCTGCGCACAAACGCGTCGACCCACTGCGCAGAGGCCCGCACGGCGCCGACGCCGACGGCGGGCCGCGAGGCGCGCGACTCGGCAGACAGCGCGCAGAGCAGGACGTCGAGCACGCAGGGGTAGTCGCCCGCGGCCTCGGCGACGCTCAGCAGCGCCGCCAGCTGCTGCTCGGTGCACCTGCACAGGCACAGGCCGCCGCCCGCAGCAGCCGCCGCCGGCTCCTCGCTCTCGCGCTCTCGCAGAGGCGTCGCCGCTGCCGCGGAGGAGCAGTGGCGCGGGCACGTGCAGGCGCTGCTCATGAAGCTGCTGGCGAACATCTCAGCGATCTGGAAGCGCTCGTAGACGGGCAGCGTCGACAGCGCCCGCAGTGTCTCGGCGGGCACCTCCGCTGAGGCCTCGAGGAGCCTGCGCAGCGCCCCGACCAGCGACTCCATCATCGCCTGCGTTGCCGCACACACGCACGCACGTAAGAACACGCGGCGGGACAGGCAGAGCGGGCAGAGCTGCGTGCGTTATTCTGCAGGCAGGCGCTGGCGACGTCGCCGCCGACGCAGAGCAGGGCCTCGCGCCGCTGGTTGCGCAGGTGCTGCAGGTTGTCGGTGCCCGCCACCGAGTAGACCGGCATGTGCAGCAGATACCGCTGGTTCCTTCGCCCCGCCTGGCGCCAACCGCTGTTGTCAGCCACAGCCCGCCCATGCAAGATGAAGGGGATGGATAGAGGAAGGGCTGTCGTGCCTCCGAGTCTGTCTGCAGAGACCCGCGCCCGATCAGGCGCCGCGTGAACAGGTCGTGCGAGAACAGGCCGCGCCTCATGAGCGCACCCATCAGCACCGCCACAGCCGTCAACTCTGCGTTTACGAACAGCGAGCACCAGTGTCGGAACGAGAGCGCTCAACACAATTCAATACCATCGCACTGAATGACATCGCTCTGTTGCAACACCCCCACCCCCAACCTCGTTCGTTTCAGGCACCGACAGACAGAGGTCGTCGGTATAACGCGCGGGGAGCAGCAAAAGTTCCCGCACTGCGTACGCCAACGCCATCAGCGGACAGCCGCGGGCGAACAGTAGTGCGGGGGCAAGCAAATGCGTGGCGCGCTAGGCCACGAAGGGGTTGTGTGGGGGGCACGTTGAGACAGCGGGGCACAGGCAGACGCACCCTGGGGCGAGGAGCAGGCAAAGGACTCGAGGAAGCCCGTGAGGTACGGCTGCAGTGCGGGCTCGTCCGTGCACGGCATCGCCGACGACATCTCGGCGAGGATCGTCTCGGCGAGCATGTGTCGGTACGGCACGTGAGCCCTCAGGGACGTGCACGCCCATTCGCACACGACCGGCACGAGCAACCCTGCCTGCTCGTCGCGCGGCCGCTCGGCCCGTGAGTCTCGTGTGCATGCCTGGCGGGCG
Organism: Mastigamoeba balamuthi; assembly: GCA_902651635.1. Taxonomy (NCBI): domain Eukaryota; phylum Evosea; order Mastigamoebida; family Mastigamoebidae; genus Mastigamoeba; species Mastigamoeba balamuthi. The sequence goes on from CACRSC010000028.1 coordinate 336,867, forward strand.
AGTGCGGCGCGTACGTTGTCCCAGTTGGCGCCGGTGGCCTTGAGAGCGTCGACGAGGCCCGCGACGTCGTCGGTGTTCTCAAAGTCGTCGAGCAGCCCGATCACCTCGACGGCGCTAACGCCCCTGCGCTCGACCTCGAGCAGAGGCTCCGCAGCCTGGCTCTGCAGCTGCAACAGCGGCTGCACGCGTTTCGCAGAGCGCGGGTCAGCGGCGCAGCCACGAGGAGGGAGCAGAGGGGAGCGCCGCACGGTCATGGGGGAGCCGCTACAGACGACGGGCTGGCGCGGAGAGCCCATGGTGCGGTACTGGATCTCTACGAGGAACTGCTTCATGAAGCGGGCAAAGGGCGTGTCCTGGGACATCTTGGGGAGCGTCTTCTTGAGCATCTCGAAGAACTGGCGCTCGACGCCCTGCCGCTCGCGGTCCTGCTGCGACTGCGACTGGGACGACTGGCGCCGCACGCCGATGGTCGCGAGCATCGACGGCAGGTACTCGGCCACCAGGACGAACCACGGCGGCAGGAAGTTGGGCTTGAGCACCACCGTGTTATCCATCAGCTGCATCGCGGAGATGTCCCGCATGAGAACGTGCAATTGAAAGAGCAGAGGAATTGCAAGAACTCTAAGACACACGGACAGCACTCGAAGCTGGGGTGCGACACAGCAACGACGTTAACACAGCAAACGCTCACCGGAAAAACCGCAGAGTAAATTTGGCAACAGGCCAGTAGAAGGGCTCCCACAAAGCAGTGAGGGACAGCCAACGCAAACAACCGTGTCCAGGGAAGGGGCGGAAGCGAGGAGGGGGGAGTGGAACCTTGGTGTAGAGCGTGGGCCTGTGCAGGAGGTTCTCGTGGAAGCAGTGCGAGAGGAGCCTCGCGCCGTAGAGGAGCCTGCGGAAGGCCTCCTTCTTGAGGCTGTCCTTGACAAAGGCGACGAGCGACTGCGTCCAGCGCTCGACGACGATGCGCGTGATGCCGCCGGGCCGCGTGGTGACCTGCAGGAACACCGCCTTCATCAGCCACATGGCCCGCGACAGCGGCACCCCGCGGTCGGCCATCTCCTCGACGACGTCCTTGTACGGCGCCACGCTCGCGTTGGCCTTGTCGATGAAGAACCGCTCCACGGCCCGCAGCTCCTCCCACAGGCTGCGCACGCCCACGTCGCCCCCCGCCAGCTTCTCCAGCAGCGCGCGCCGCGCGGCCCCCATCTCCACGTGCGCTCGCCCCCGTGCCACGCGCCCGCCGGCGGCGCCCCGTGCGCACCGCGTGCGGCTCCGCCAGCGCCGACGACAGCAGCGCCGAGGACGACGACGACTGGGCCAGCGCCGCCTGCGTGGGCGACTGCGACTGGTACTGCTGCTGCTGCTGCTGCTGCTGCGCCTGCTGCGCCGGCGGCGGGGTCTCCGGGGGCGCGGCGGCGCGCATCCACTCGACCTGGTAGACGACGCCCAGCAGCTCCTGCCGCTTGCGCTCCCCGGCCTCGCGCGCGGCGGACGCGGCCAGCGCCTCGACCAGCGTCCCGTACTCGTCCTGCCGGGTATGGAATTTTTGCGTACACGCAAACACGCGTTGTTGACGTCAGCCAGGGCTCCGGCTCGTGACGTGCGCGGTGACAAGATTCGGCGTCACTGGGTGGGATTTCAGCCTCCAGGGGGAAGAGAGAGATATGACGCTACATGACGTGCAGGCGAGAGAGATAGAGAGACGCGACAGGCGCGAGGAGAAGGGGGTGATAGGGGGAGAAGCCCGGTGGTGACGCGGTGGTGACGTGGCTGATGGCAGACCTTGACGCAGAGGGGCTCGACGAAGCCCGAGAGGACCGCCTGGGGGGTCAGCGAGACCTCGCGGTCGCTGGGCGCCGGCGCGAAGCACTCGGCAAACGTCCTTGCAGTGAGGCGCTGCTGCCGCTCCTCCCGCGACGGCGTCCGCAGCTCGTACTTCTCTCTGCAGAGCGGGCGGAGGAGCGAGAGGGGCGGGAGGAGCGGGCGCCCTGGGCGTCAGGCGTGCGGGAGCGGAGGGAGGGCCACGGAGGTGGGGGGCGAGAGGGGGGTGCGCGGACAGTGCGGGCGGGGCAGGTGGTCGCTTCATGAGTGCGGGCGAGCGCGCGGCCCTGCTGTGCGTGTGCACCAAACGCTACAATCGCGCGGAGTGTCCTGTGGAATCTCGGCACGGGATTTTTACCCGAAAATCTCAGGAACTCGGGAATTCAAAAAAGAAAGGACTGCTCCTCGAGCAGCGCGCACTGCTCGCAGATCATCACGAGCGGGGAGCTGGGCTGCAGCGAGGAGGTGCTAACCATCGCTGCGCAGCTGTGCCAGACAGGGAAGCATACAGGCAAGACAGAGCAGGACTTGCGCTTGATGGTTTTGCAACAAAACTGTTTTCAGAACTGCTCGAACTGCACGTGTGGTGGGATACTGTTCCTCAAGTTGGTGGCAAGCTTGGTGAAGAAGGGTATCAGCAGAGCGAAGCCTGGACGGGTCCGTCAGAGGGAAATCAGAAACCAAGGATGGCCCACTCTGCGGTCTCCTGCTTGTGTCGCTGCTCCACGAGCTCTCCATGATGGTCACGTACTCCTCTCCCCACTCCGCTCTGGGGTGCTCTGGGCGCTGGGAAGGCTGAGTGTTGCACTGGGCAGTGTCGTGTGCGTACCACGCCCATCGAGATCAGCTGCTGGAGCTCTGGTGGCGCGTGTCAGCTCTTGCGCACGGGTGCTGGAATAGAAGGCTCACCAAACTGAGTGCTCTGGCCAAAGTGCGGCTTCCTCCTCGCCTTGAGAAAGAACATGATCATCGAGAACGAGTACACGTCTGCTGTCTGGTCGCATTTGTGCTTCATGAACCGCTCGGGCGCCTGTCGGTGCCGCAGGTCAGCCCACGCAGCCACGAAATCGCCTTCTTGGTCTTTTGGCCCGTACCATGAACAGTGTCGTCCCAGAGGTGTCGGTAACCCCGTTCTTAGTGTCCACCGACTGCGCGTTTCCAAAGTCGGAGATCTTGCAGTTGACCAGCGAGAAGGGGTTCAGCGAGGAGACCTGCAGCGCAGTCAGTATGGGTGCACACGCTCGCCTCAAACCAGAATGTTGTCGGGCTTGAGGTCGAGGTGTAGGATGTGCGTGCTGTGCAGGAATGCCATGGCCCTGCAGCAGTCGAGCAGGAACTTGGCGGACAGCGCCTCGTAGAGCCGCGGGTCCGTCCTCTCGAGCACGAAGTTAGACAGGGCGCCGTACCTGCAGAGCTCCGTGACCATCCAGTAGCAGTCGACCTCCTTGACGACCCCCAGGACACGGACGACGCCGTCGTGCGACCTGCTGAGCTTCTCGTGGAGCCTGATCTCCCTCTCTACGGACTCGCGGTCGTAGTCGGCGATCATGCGCGACATGTCCTTGACGGCGACCTCCTGGTAGCGGTACTCGGCGCGGTAGACCGTCGCCGTGGCCCCCTCCCCGAGCTCGCCGAGCTTGACGATCTCGTCCTTGTCGATGAACACCGACAGGCCCGACTGCATGCGCGTCTGCACGTGCATCGTCTGCACGACCACCAGGTCCTCTTTGATCACCACCTTCAGCAGCGGCGAGAGGCAGAACGAGGTGCACAGCGGCCTCATCGACACCCTCTGCGACAAACGGTGTGAGCCGGGGGCGGGCGGGGGGGACGAACAGCTCGGCACGCACGATGGTGACCTGGGGCCTCTTCTTCGAGAGGACACCGCACTGCGGGTCGGCCTGGAGCTCGTACTTGGGCGACGTTGGCAGCTCGATGCTCCACTGGAGCTTCCGCGACGTCACCCCCGGCGCCAGCGCGACGACAACATGCTGAACGGCGACGGCGCCGACCTCGACGACGGCGTTGTCGGGGTTCTCGGGGCTGCAGAACTCGATCTCCCGCGTTACGGTCACGAAGACCGCGGGTGGCGCCCACTTGACGAACAGGAGCTCCTCGAGCTCGGCGGGCTTGGAGGTCACGTGCACCCTGGCGACGCTCCTGTATCGCGAGGCGGCAGCCGCCACGTGGGCCTCGCCGCAGAACACGACGACCCACGAGTCCCTGAGCTCGTTGGTCCGGCGCACCTGCAGGATCCTGTCGATGGCCGCGTCGCCGCCGTCGTTGGGCCTCTTCCTGTTGGTGACGAACACCAGCTTGCTGCCAGAGCGGATCGCGCTGTTGGACAGGGTCCGCAGGTACTTGTGGACCCAGTTGTTGAGGTCCACCGCTCTCTGCACGACACTGAGATCAGCGCTGCGCTCGCCCGACGACACCGCACGGTGAAGAAGAACTTGGCAACGGTGACACCCTGGCAGGACACCTCCGGGATCGCCTTGAAGTCCTCATCCGTCGGCGAGGTCCACAGGAGGATGCGGTCCGAGGACACTAGTTTTTGCTACACCGCAGCATCAGAAACCAGGAGGCCCGTGTTTGCTCCGCTGCATCCCACCACTGGCGGGGGCGCACCTCCACGGCAGTGTCCTCGACGTTGCGGCTGTCGAACCAGCACGGCGGCGTGAGCACAGGCAGTAGCATCGCCTGTAGCAGACACGCGGATTAGAGGGAGGCGAGTTGTCTTCGTTCGATGCGCACAGAGGACCTCGAGCTCTGCAGAGAAGCCTGCACCGACACTGGCGGTGGCGCAGGAGCCGGGCTGGCCGGTGGCTCAGGCGGCAGCTCTGCCTGACTGGCGCTCGTCACTGTGCTCTGCGGGCCAGCAGTTCCAGGCTGCGACACGCCCGGCTGCTCCTCCGACGGCATCGTCGAGCACATGAGGTGCTTCGTGAACCCGCACTCTGCGGACGCCAGGTGGCCAGGTCAGTGGTCAGCAGGCGTCGCTCTGCCCCTCTATGCGCACCGGGGCACACGTTGGCCTTCTGGAAGTGGAACGGTGTCTGGCAGATGGCGCAGAGGCCCGACCAGTGGAACTGCGTGGCCATCAGGCGGTGGTTGCACGAGCCCACCGCACGGAACGCGTCCCGGGCCCTGCGGAAGACGTCGACCACGTCGCCGCTCCGCGACGAGGCCTCTGCCGACGCCACGGCGAAGCCCAGCGACGCCGCCAAGGCCCTGTGCTCCGCCTGCGACACGCAGGTCTCCAGCGCTGCACCCGGGCGGTCCCTGAGGTCCGTCTGCAGCCCCACGAGCACCACGGGGGCGTAGGGCCTGCTCCTGCGGACCATCCGCACCCTGGGGGAAGCGCTGGCTGCTGAGGGCTGGGGGCTGTGGGGGGGATGGCAGAAGCGGAACGCGACCACTGGAGTGTCGAGTCGAACGAGGGGCGGCTGGCGACGCTGAAGCAGACGAGGAAGACGCTCGCGCAGCCCATCTCGGCCGAGTCCAGCGCGCGGCTGCACTGCGCGAGGCCCGGGTTCGAGACCTCGGCGCGGCACTGGAGGACCGACTCCGGGATCCTGAAACGAAAAAAAGGGGAGAGACGCGGAGACGACGATTGAGCTGGAGTGAACTTTTGCTGAACCAGCGGCCAGTATGCCTGCATGGGCGCACACAACAGAGGTGGGCGCGTCGTGCTGCGAGCGGGCGAGGGCCTTCATCAGGGTCTGCTTGCCCACGCCGTCGTCGCCCACCAGGACGAAGAGCAGCGAAGGCGCAGTACTTGGCTCCATGGCGTCAGGCAGAAAAACAAACCCCGATATTTCTTCCCAACCAAATCTTCCTCTCAACAATTGAAAACAAAACACGGCGGCTGGACAGGACTCGGGTGCGCATGCCAAGGAATGGCCGACTGCCCGTGCTGAGGTGGAGCCTGGCAGGGGTGGACAAGGTGTCCCGAGTTTCAGATTCCGAACTATCTGACCAGATAAATCGGGCAGTTATTTTTGTCGCTCGGCCAGACACGAATGCCGTTGTACGGCGCGCCGCTTGCTGGCGCCCTCGGCGGCGGCGGCAAGCAGCACCCCGTCCCCGACATCGTCGCGCAGTGCGTGGCCTTCCTCAAGCCCCTCGGTGCGAGCCCCGCGCCAAACGGCCATTACGCCGTCACCGCAGCATTAGTATCCGCCGGAGATTCTTCTTCTGGATATCTGGAATATTGGAATCTTTCTGAATATCTGGAATCTAGCCAAGACCACCGACGGGCTGCTGGTGAAGGAGGCCAGCCCCGAGGGCGTGGCGGACATGAGCGCCGTGTTCGAGGAGGCGTTTGGTGCGCGCAGGCCGGCGCAGATCGCGCCCGACAGCGACCCGCACGCCGTGGGAGGCGCCCTGAGGCTGTACCTCAGCTCGCTGCCCACCCCGCTGCTCGCGTCGGGCCCTCGAGGCCTCGCCAGCTTCACTTCGATCCCAGGCACACCCCGCCACCTCACCCACGTCATCGATGACGTCGCACCCACTTTTCCTCTGTTTTTTCCTCGCCCCGGAATCTACCCCCGCAAATATCTCATTTGGAGGCGTGTTTGTGGGCAGAGGGAGAGGAGGGAGTGGAGCTGCACAAGATGGTGATGGCGAGCGTGTCGGAGCTGCCGGGCCCCGAGCAGGCGACGCTGCGCGAGATGGTGACGCTGCTGCGGGCCGTGGCCTCGCAGTCGGCGACCAACCACGTCCGGCTCTCGACGCTCGCCGCCTCCTTCGCCCCGGCGCTCATCCCCGCGGGCTCGAGCACCAAGGACACCATGGCCGCGCGCAAGGTCCTCGCCGCCCTGATCAAGTACGGCCTCAAGCCCTCGGTGGCGACGAGCGTCTCCTCGGTGTCGCCGGCGCTCGCGTCCCCGGGCTCCAAGTCGCCGATCTTCGCGACCTCGTCGACGCCCGAGTCGCCCAAGGCCATGTCGCTGTGCCCGCAGTACGCCGAGCTGACGCGGGCGCAGCTGGAGCAGCGGCTGGCGGCCTCGGAGGCCGCGCTGGCCGAGACCCGCGAGCGGCTGGCCAGGAGCGAGCGCGAGGTCGAGGAGCTGCGGGCGCAGATCCGGACGCGCGCGGGGGACGAGCAGGAGATGATGGGGTACATCCGCACGCTGCAGCAGACCAAGGGCCTCGGCAGCCCCCTGAGCCCGCGGCGCGCCGAGCTCGAGGCCATCGAGGCGAAGATACCGGCCGTGAGGCCAAGCCCGCTGGCGTTCAAGTCCGTCTCGCACCTGCGGCTGCGCAGCATGTCCGCCAACGCCCTGGCGGCCGAGAAGGGGTCCAAGTCCCTGGCGAGGAGCCTGGGCGCCGACGAGTTTGCGTGCGGTTCCCGCTGCCCGCTGCGCTTCTCACCACGTGCGCTGCCAGAGGGGCCCTGTCGTTCCGGTCGGGCCCTGCGGTGGACCTCTCGTTGGTACAGGTCGTCCTCCACGTCAACGGTACCAGCAACTCGCTCCTCCTCCTTCCCGGTGTGTGCGGGGGAGTCTGACCGCAGGGCACAGTGGTCGCTGCGAACAACGTGCAGTCGGCAGACCCCAACGGCTTCTCCGACCCCTACTGCATCCTCAAGCTCGGTCACGTCAAGCACCGGTCCAAGACGATCAAGAAGGTGCCTCTCTGGCGTGCTATTCGCCTCGCACTCACTCGACTGCCCCGCATTGCAGACGTTGAACCCCCGATGGGACGAGAAGTTCTCGTTGTACGCCACGCAACGGTTGCAGCGCTCGCGGTTCTCTCACCAAACGCGCCGGCAGCAAAAACGTGAACATGCAGGACTCGCTGATCGTGGAGGTCTGGGACTGGGTGAGCGCCGCTCGCTCCTCGTTTCTCCGCGCTCACCGCCGATGCTCAGGACGCCATCGGGTCGGACGACTTCCTCGGGGTTTTCGACGTACCGCTGTGCACACTGAGGTCCGGCGCCCCTCTCGCCGTGCCCAGTGCGACTGACGCACTCTCGACAGCGACGGCAAGCCGAAGGAGTGCAGGTACGTGCTCGAGCCGAAGAAGAAGGAGTGCGTGAGCGGCGACGTGCACCTCGTGATGCAGTGCACTTCTGCAGAGGCGACGCCGAACCTCTCTGTCGGGCAGGTGGCCAACCTGCGCCCGCTTGTCCACCTCGGCAGCGGCCAGCTGATCGTCCGAAGTGCGGACGTGGCTACTCCATACTCTTCTTCTTTCTCACACATCAGCGCAGTCGTGGAGGCAAAGGACCTCACGGCCTGCGACAGAGGAGGGACAAGCGGTCTGCTTCTCTTCCGCTGCCTTAAGTGCCAGTGTCGACTGACGCAGGTCCGGCAGACCCGTATGTCGTGATGAGGGTGGACAAGCAGGTGGGGCGCACTGAGGTCATCGAGAAGACCCTCAGGCCTCGCTGGGATACCACGTTCTACTTGTGCGTTTCGCAATACACCCACAGCACACAGCTAATGGCCCGCCGTGCAGCGAAGCGAACGAGTCGTCCAAGCTGGAGCTGATCGTGAAAGACTGGGTTAGACATCTCTCGCACGACTGTGCATTCCGCGACTGACTGGCTCTGCGCAGAACATGGTCAAGTCGAACCAACCAATCGGGGAGGTCAAGTACCCCGTGAAGAATCTGCTGATGCTGAACCTGGAGGAGGTCAAGGACGAGTGGCTCCCGCTCGCTCCGCTGAAGGAGGGGGCGGCGCCCAAGCAGCCCACATGCGGGGCCATCCACATCATGTTCCAGTACACGCCCTCTGTGGTGAGCAGCGCAGCGCATGCTGTGGGGCGTTCTGATGCGAGCACCCCTCTCCTGGCAGGCCATTCCGACGCACCAGATCGCGCACTCGGACTTCTTCAAGACAGAGGCGGACTGCTGGTCGTCGACGCCCCAAGCGCGAGAGCTCTGGGCTGAGGTTCCGCACACCGCTCTGCTCGCGCATCGCACACTCACGCGCAAGGGGCCGACCCTTTGGCAGAACCCGTCGCTCGCGAGCCTTCTGGTGGACAAGCGCAACATCACCGAGGAGGGGTGCAGGGTCGAGGCGGGGCGCAGCTACATCACCTCGCACTTCCGCGACGCGGAGGGCGCGGGCGCAGCCGCGGCGGGGACGTTTGACGTGCAGATCACGTTCCCCTACTACGCGCAGCACCTTTACGGCACAGACCACGTGACCTACTTCGGCTCGGACGTGAACTTCGGGCCCGTCGTCGTCGCGGTGGGCAGCCCGGACCAGCAGGGGTTCCGCAAGGTGATGGTCATGACCAAGCGCGAGGACAAGCGCTTCGTGGTGCCCAACAACCAGGGGTACCTGCGGGCCATCAAGGTGGCCTACCCGATCCTGCAGTCGATCAAGCTCGACAAGACCAAGGCGACGGTCGTGCAGGACGCCCTGGCCAAGTTCGAGCACGGCAACATCGTCCGCAGGTACAAGTTCGGCGTGCTCTACGCCAAGCCCGGGCAGAAGGAGGAGCTGGCCATGTTCAACAACGGTGACAGCTGCCGCCCTGTCGGTCCCAGCGTTCCTCTGCGTCTCACCAGCGCTCGCGACTGGGCAGTCGAGACGTCGGCGGCGTTTGAGGAGTTCCTCAAGGTCCTGGGGGACTCGATCGAGCTGAAGGACTGGAAGTACTACAGGGGCGGGCTGGACACCAAGGCGGACCACACGGGCAGGAGCTCCGTGTACACGACGTACCGCGACATCGAGGTCATGTTCCACGTGGCCACGCTGATCCCGCACAAGCCCCGCGACCCGCAGCAGGTCGACAGGAAGCGCCACATCGGCAACGACGTCGTCGTCGTCATCCTCAAGGAGCGCGAGGGCAGCGACGACACGGTCAACATCGGCTCCTTCATCTCCCACTTCAACCGTACGCATTCCCTCTCGTTCCCGTGCGCACGGGCTCAGGCAGTCCCGCCCAGACGTGTTCGTCGTCGTGAGCCCAGAGCGAGCCTCGGGGGAGGACGTGTACCGCGTCAACGTGGTCGTGAAGCCTGCGGTCGGGACAACGGCGCCCTATCTGCCAGACCCCCCGCTGCTCCGCAAGACTCCGGAGCTGAGGGACTGGCTGCTCCAGAAGCGTGCGCGCGACGCCCTCCCCTCCCCCTTCCTCCGAAGCGAGACGTTCGACTGACGCCGAGCTCACGCCTGCGCCTGCACACGCCCCCCGCGTGCGCAGTGATCTCTTTGGAGAGGGCTGCGATGGAGTCGCCGCACTTCCAGAGCGGCCGCGTCAGCACACGAAAAGCGATACTCGAGGACGTACTCGCGCTCTGCGCCACCCACGCGGAAACAAGTAAATGAGTGGCACGCCCCCCCCCTCTCGGGGGGCTGTCTGTTTGTCGTATGCTGCCGCATGCGCGGCACCCTCGCTGTGCCTCTGTGTCACTTGGCCTTGGCCTTGGTCCTCTCTCTGAGGCTGCTCATGGCGGCGCTCTCGAGCAGGTCGTGCGCCGTGTTGTTGATGTGGCGAAACCTGTCGGGACCCAGGAGGATGCCGCCGAACCACCTCGACACCACGACGACGGCCTCGGTCTCCTTCCGCTGGTCGAGCATGAACAGCAGCTGCCCGCGTACCCTGTCAGTTGATCTGATCTGTGCCGAGCCTGTGCGCGTGCCTTGTCGCCGGCGCCCGTCTCGCCGTCGTCGAACCGCTGCTCGTCGACGCTGCCGTCGGGCGCCACGATGCGGTACGCGCAGATGTTGTGCGTGGCCACCGCGACGCGCCTGTCGCGCATGAGCTCGTCCCTGACCTGCTCCACCTGCTCCCTGCTCCTCACCACAGCCGCGTGCGCGATGAACTTGCCTGCCGAGGAGGAGGTGGTGGTGGTGGATGGGAGACTGGGGCGTCAGCTGCTGCGGCTGGGGGCGGCACGGGGGGGCGCCACGCTCACTCTTGCGGTCTGTGAGGGGCTCGCCGTGGATGATCTCGGGGCAGGGCGTGTCGTAGACGCGTGCGTGGGCCTGGCGCTGCTCCTGCTCCTGCTCCCGCTGCTGCTGGTCCTGCAGCCGCTGCTCCGCGAGCGCCTCTCCCTCCTCCTGCAGCCTGCACCGACGTCAGGCTCGCCCTTGGGATGAGCTGCTGGCCGTGCCTCTGGGCCCAGCTGAAGAGGGACACCTGGCCGGGCTCGAACGACGCCACCAGCTCTCGGGCGAGGCTCTCGAGGCGGTCGCGCATCTGCTGCGTCCTGCAGCCCTCCGTGTGGACCAGGGCGACCACCTCGGGCGCGTCTGTGGCGGGGCAGGCGGGGACAGGCGGGTGAGGCCACAGGGCAGAGCGCTGGGCAGGTGCTGTGCTGACCCTGGGAGGGGTAGGTCGCGGGCAGGCGCAGGCGCAGGCGCAGCGGGGCGACTGTGAGCTCCACACAGCCGTCCCTGCTGCGCGAGAACGACTCGCCGTACATGGACTCGAGCACCACAAACTCCTCCTCCTGCGCCTCGAGGTCTCCGCACATTCTCACACAGGGCCACCCGTGAACCTTGGCACTGCACTTGGTGTGGCGGAATGACAAGAATCTCCAGTAAAAGATATTGCGGGAGGAAAATATCCATAATATCTGGGTTATCATATGCGGTGGTTCCGCTTTCCCTGGGGGTGGGGATTCACGACGCGAAGACGCCGAAGAAGTGGTAGACGTCGTCCGAGTCGAGGACGCCGACGCTGGCGCCGCAGTGCTCGCAGGCGACGCGCCAGTAGAACTGGTCCTCGGGGGCCCCGGGCTCCCTGAGCCGCTCGCTGCGGTCCACAGCGCAGTTGCGCACAAACATCGCGCGGTACTGGTCCGCGTACTTGCAGTGCCGCTGGCAGTCCATCGTCAGCAGCGCGAAGCAGCCCGGGCAGTTGAGCGTGGCGTCGCTCCTCCGCTGCGAGAGAGACGTCCCCCCCAAGTCAGTCTCACAGATATTTCCCGTCAGCCCGATTCCTCGAGACAATCGGAATCTGGATTCTGAAAAGATTCATTCTTGGGAAAATCTAGATTCTGCGCTGATACCTTGGAGGGCGGTGCAGCGGTCTGCTGCTGGACAGGCGGCTGGGCGGCCGGGGGCACGCGAGGCCTCGCGGGGGGCCGCAGGTGGGCGTTGACCCACTTCTCGTCCTTGGCGTCCTCGTCCGAGTCGTAGAGGTCGGGCTCCTCTGAGGGGCAGCGCGGGAGCGTCAGATATCGAGCGCACAGAGCCGACGCGGAACTCACCGTCTCCGCGCACGTTGTCGTCGTCGGACGAGTCGGCCTCGATCTCGTCCTCGGGCTGCTGCGCTTTGGGCTCGGTCTCCGCCATCGGAAAGTTCTCTTGTGAATCTCGCGGATTTGTGGCGCAAAATATCAGGCCGCTGATATTATTGTAGATTCCCGCATCTTCCCTGGGACACCCCGATGGCGAACGTCAACGACGGCGCACGGTTCCTCGTGTTCGGGGCCACGGGGTGGATCGGGGGCATCGTGTTCCAGATGCTCCGGGAGCGGGGGCTCCCCGTCTACGCCTCCCGTGCGCGCCTCGAGGACCGCGCTGCCATCCTCAGGTGCGGTCGCCCTCCCCCCCGCGTCTCCCCAACCCGCGCGCCATTGCCATCCCGTTCACCTCGGAGGACGCGAGTCGCCGCCTGCAAGTCCACTGGGGGGCTGAGATCTGGAAATTATTTGTATGAATCGGGAAATTAAAACTGAGAGGTTCGCGCAACGCAGAGACCTCGAGGAGTTCAGGCCCACGCGCATCATCAACTGCGCCGGCAAGGTGGAGCAGACGCCCTGCTGTGGCCACCCCTCCACCCCCTCCACCTCCACCATCTGACAGCGGGCGCAGACGGGGCGGCCCAACGTGGACTGGTGCGAGGAGCACAGGGCCGAGACGGTGCGGGCCAACGTCATCGGGACGCTCAACCTCTGCGACACGGCCCTGGACGCGGGCGGCCTCCACGTGACCAACTTCGCCACGGGCTGCATCTACCAGTACGACGGCGACCACCCCGCCGGCTCGGGCCGCGGCTTCAGCGAGCGCGACGCCCCCAACTTTGACGGCTCGTTCTACTCGATGACCAAGGGCCTCACAGAGAAGGTCCTCTCTCTCTCTTTCTCTCTGTCACTCACTCACTCTTTCTCTCACTCTCTGTCTCTGTCTCTGTCTCTGTCTCTGTGTCTCTCTGTACTTGTGTCCTCATCTCTCTCATTCTCTTTCTTTCTCAATGTCTCTCTGTCTCTCCCCCTTCCCTCGTACGGCCCTCTCGGGGGCCTGCTCACGGGCGCGTGCGTGCAGCTGCTGGCGGTGTACCCCAACGTGCTGACGCTGCGGCTGCGGATGCCGCTGTCGGACGACCTGCACCCGCGGAGCTTCCTGACGAAGATACTGGGCTACGCCCGCGTGGTCGACATACCCAACTCGGTCACGGTGCTGCATGACCTGCTGCCCGTGGCCCTCGACATGGCCCTCCGGGGGCTCACCGGCGTCTACAACTTCGTCAACCCGGGCGTCATCAGCCACAACGAGCTGCTGCAGCTCTACAAGCAGGTGCGCTGCCCTCGCCTGGCGCCCAGCGGCCTCACTCGGTTCGCTGCCTCTGCGCGCAGTACATCGACCCGAGCCTGGCGTGGGTCAACTTCACCGAGGAGGAGCAGAGGGCTGTCGTCAAGGCGCCAAGGTCCAACAACGAGCTGGACGTGTCGAAGCTGCTGGCGCTGTACCCTGCCATCCCCCCCGCAAAGGAGGCCGCCGTGTCCCTCATGCTGAGAATGCGGGCGAGCCTGCACAAAACCAAGTGAGCCGACCACAGTATTGTGCATTTTCGATTGCATGGTACTTGGCAGCTGCGCGAAGTGGCTGCTTGCGAAGCACTTCGCCCTGATGTTCGACCACGTGGCTAGGATCTCGCGGCCATCGCCGTGGCCTACTCCCCTGGACCAGGACCTGCAGTTGACGTGGCTTTGCGTCAACAACGGTGCCCCTTCCGGATGCCCCACCGTCCTCTGCCCTAAGGGCCTGATTGATGCACGTAATCGACGACGAGGAGCACTCCTTAAGATGGCCTTCAGTCAAGCTCTCTGCCAGTGCAGGTGAAACAGGTTGGCCAACCTGTTAACTCAACTCAGTTGAAGAGCTCGCCGAGCCCTATGTGTCAGACACAACAGCGCTGACCGCCGAGCCCTGCGTGGGGCGGGCGGGTCAGCCGCTGTTGCACCAGTGAAAGGAGGGCGCTCACACGGACACCGACAGCGACGGCGCGGCCCCACTCTTCCCGGCCGGTGAGGGCGTTCTGTTATACGGCCACGCCGGGGGCGAGCGCGGCGGTCAGACCTTGGCGGGGCAGCAGGCACGAGGGCGGTGGCGAGACGGGCGCCAGGGCCGCGGTGGGCGGCGATGCAGGCGATGGTGGCCCTGGCCCTGACCCCGGCCTGGGTCTCACCGTCGCCCTTGTACCTGCTCACCGCAAAGATCTGGCCGCCACGCTCTCCTCCGGCGTGGCCGTATAACAGGACGTCGTCTCCCTCTCCGGGGCGGGATCGCTGCCTCGGGCGTCGCTGCATCGCTCGACCCGGCAGTCGCCCTCGGCTCTGCCACGGGCCTCGACGACGGCGCCATCGTCGCAGCCGCAGCAGCCGCAGTAGCCGAGGAGGAGCAGCCGCAAGCCGCAGCGGGGCCGACGAAGCGCCGGCCGTCGCCCAGCGCCGCGTGGCAGGAGGATTGAGCCCCAACATGGTGCAAGCGGTACTCAGCGCCCCTGCTGGTGCTCTGCTCCTGCTCCTTTGCTCCTGGCGCTCGGCGCTTCGTGGGCGCTGGGCCATGAGCGCACTCGAGCGCCAGCTAGACGAGCTGCCAGTGCCCGCGAGGAGCTGCGAGCGCGCCTGCAGTCTGGCGAGGGGGCGCGGGCAGTAGCCGAGCACTGCGAGAGCGACCCGTGCTGGAGCCCATCGTGCTCGTGACGGACGGGCCGGCGTGGCAGTGCACAGGGGGAGGCCGGCGGGTTGAGCGAGGCGGACTGGACAGTCTACGGGCGGCGTGCCGGAGGGTCTGGGCAGGACGGGACGCTGTCTGGCAGAGAGAGCAGGAGAGCTTAGAACGCGGCGCCAGGCGACCGCCGGCGCTTCGTCAGGGGTCCACGGGCTGCGTCTGCTCCTGCCCGGGCTGCTGTGCTGGCCGCGGCGATGGCGACGCCGAGGCGAGAGAGGCACGAGGCGCTGCCGGTGGTAGCGCCGAGGGCGACAGCGACGGCGAGAGAGGCAGCCACGCCCGGGGCGACGCCGAGGCCGCTGCGAGCAACCATGCGGGGCGAGGAGGCGTGGGCGACTGGGACGACGAGCGAGGCTGAGGACGGCGTGGCTTGCTCGTGGGCGGCGGCGGCGGTAATAGCGGCATGAGGAGCGTGTGCAGAGAGCGCCGAGGAAGGGAGTGCGAGTGTGCGGTGTGTGGCGACTTGTAATGAGCGCGAAATTTGTCTTTTCGTATGTTGTTGTGTCACGCTCTCTTTTTCCGTCGTCCTCTTGTCAAGATAGATCCTGGTAACTTCCCAGAATATTGGGGGCGCCACACACGTCACAGATGGTCCACAGCGAGGGAAGAGCAACCCCTGTAATTTGTACTGGGGGCATTTTATAACAACGCCAATCCAACAGAGCACACAGCAACCGCCTTCACAACACACCACCGGACCGCCCCGTCCTGGCCAGAGCCCACCGCCACGCCATGCCGCCCGTCCAGACCGTCCAGACCGCCGACAACGCGAACGGGGGCGTCGAGGCTCCTCATGGCCGGTGGCCCAGCGGGTGCGGCAGCGCCCCCCAGCGTGAAGCGGAGCGTGGACGGGGGCATCGCGGACGACATCGGGGGCTGGCGCGTCGGCGGGAAGTGTTGGGCCCCGGGCGACACGGCGGCGGCGGCGACAGCGGGGCAACGTGGGCAGGCTCGGCGCTGGCGCTGCAAGGAGCGCGCCTGGAGCCTCTCACAGCGCTGTTCAGCGTGCAACAACAGCGATAGTTTGTTCAGCTTCAGTTCTGCTGATGCGGTTTCCCCCTCCCCCCTCGTGCTTTTTCCGCCGCATAACCTCGACGCTTGTTCATAGTTCGTAAATTATGCGCATAAAAACTGCCCATAGCAGCCCTGATAGGTAGCAGTCGTGTCGTTACGCGGTGTTGGTTTGCGACGGGTTTCTCCCTTGTGATAAATTAACAGGCAAATTTTCGTCGCTTGTGCCTCAATGCGCACCGGAAAACTCCCCGGTCTGCAACGCTGTGGCCTCGTTACGACGTACGACGTTGAGAACCGTTTCCTGGCAGCCCCGATTTGTTGCGTTGTTGAGGTTGACGGACCCTAGAGAAGCCAACGCACCAAACACCAGCAGAGAAATCAACAAGACCATCGATCGGGTGGTCGCCTTTCCCGCGGATTTGAGGTCGGCTGGGCGCACGAGCGGCCGGACTGTCAGAGGTGCGGCCGTTGGGGGCCGGGGGCGGGCCAGGGGGTGAGGTCGCTGATGTACATGGGCTGCCGCGTGACGGGCGACGCCATCTTCCTGAACAGCCAGTGCATGATGGCGCGGCGCCCGTACACCCGGCCGTCCGGCGCGCTGACAGCGTCCATGCCCTCGGTGATCGTGACGCGCGTCAGCGGGCAGACGATCCTGCAGTGAGTGCCACGTGAGACAGCAACACAAGGGACGGGAGGAGGCGGGAACTGAGTGGCCAGAGAGACAGAGAGACTGTGGGTGGGGTGAGAGAGACAGGAGAGACACAGAGACACTGTGAGACACTGTGACAGAGAGGTGGCCAGGTGGCGCTTCTTGCGGCGCACCTCTCGGGGATGTCGAACAGCAGGCTGAGCACCCTGTTCTTGGTCCCCTCGCTCAGCACCCTGCTGCGCCCCAGAGCCCCCACCACCGCGGACCAGACCTCCCACGGCACCTCCACCGCGGCGGGGCTGCCGGCGGCCACAAAGAGCCACGCCAGCGCCTGCGGGCCGCCCGGGCTTCTGTCGGCGGGGCTGGCGCTGGCGACCGCGAGGCCGCAGACGCCGCGCCTGCGCTGCTTCATCGACACCACGAGGACCGAGTGCTCGTGCGCCAGGGCCAGCGGCCCCGCGCCGTCGGCGAACACGGCGGTGTCGGCGTCGCCCGCGCTGCCGGAGAGCGTGCCGACAGCGACCGTCATGGGCTGTGCAGTGTGCCACCCCAGAGCGCAGTGGAAGCCGTTGGCCAATGAGACTCGCACTGACGCACAGGGGGAGGGAGAGAGAGGAAGAGACATACAGAGTGTGAGAGAGTGTGAGAGGGCGAACCGAGCCCCTCAGGCCGCGCTGGGAGACCTCGGCGGCGGTGGCCACGCAGTCGAACATCTCCGCAGGGCGCGGCGCCTGCTGCCGCTTACGACTGGCATCTCTGGTGCCGCGCAGCTGCTCGCCGTCGTTGGTCGCGGATGCAGCTGCGTGGCGCTCGGCGCTGGACTGCTGCGGCTGCGACTCCGTGCAGGACATGGTTCAGATATTTGTATCCGTACTTCCCCGGAATATCGGCGGCGCCACGCACGTCACGGATGGTCCACAGCGAGGGAAAAGCACCCCGGAAAAGCAGAAAAGCACCCTCGCTGCTCCTCTGAAAAGCCCGCCGGCACAACATTATTCAAAAATACAAACAACGCCAATCCAACACACAGCACACAGCACACAGCAACCGCCTCCACAACACCGCAGGACCGCCCCGTCCTGCCCAGACCCACCGCCATGCCACGCAGCCCATCCAGCCCATCCAGACCGCCAGCGACACGAGCGCCGAGCTGAAGGCGAAGGGCGTCAAGGCTCCCCATGGCTGGCGGCCCAGCGGGTGCGGCCAGTTAGCACCACCCCCTCGGTTCAACAGCGACTGACCTCCCCCGCCCCCTGTGCTGCCCCGGCGAAAAGAGAGAGGACAGAGAGCAAGAGCGCGTTAGCAACGGCGGCGACACGGAGGGGCGCCACCTGCAGCGACAGCGACGCCCATAGCGACATGGACAACGACAACGACAACGACATCCACAGCGCACGGTGCGTCCTGGTCTGCGCTGGGTGGCGGTGCTGCGGGGCATTTTGTGGGGCCGCGGGGTCGCGGGGGCCGCGGGGGGCCGCGGGGGCCGTGGGGCGCCGCGCTGCTCAGAGCTGCTGCGCTGCCGTGGGCCGCGGTGGTGTTGGGCACGCCGGCAGGCCGCATCTCGCGCGGGGGGGCCCGGCGCAGTGCTCGCGTCCTCTTGTATGCGTCGACCTAGAGTCCGCCCTCCCTCTGGCGAGCGGGAGCAGCGCGTTCGCCTGCCCCTCTGCCCCCCCGTGCCGAGCTGGCCTGGCCGGCGTGGCAGTCGCTGACTGTGCTCGCGGCGCGCACCCCGCGGCGCCCCTGGTCACCACGGCGCCGTGACGACACGATGACGTGGCGACTGCACCGACGTGGCGACGTGGCGATGACGACGACGACGGCTTGGCTTATGTTTGTGGGCTGTGGTGGGCGGCTCCTCGCGGTCTCTGCGGCTCTGTGGTCTCTGGCTTTGGCGGCACCCCACTCACCTCCTTTCTCTCTCGCCTGTGTGCCTGCGCCTGTCCCTGTCCCTTGTTCGCGCGAGCCTTGTGGGCTTCCAGGGCCCCCAGCGGGCAGCGCGGAGCGTGGACGGGCATCGCGGACAACATGGGGGCTCTGGCGCATCGGAGCGGAACGCCGAGATGGGCCTCGCACGACACGGCGGGCAAACGGGACAGCAGAGTGCCGCCCGACCAACAATCAAGAGCTTTCCTTTGTGTGCATGGGATTTCAGAATGGCGTTGTTGTCGCACTCGGTATTTTGCGCTGCTCTTACGGGCATCTGAATGAAGATGATTCTATCAACTGGCACAGTGGTATGGCACACCAACATCCGCGGACTGGGCAAGGCAGTCGTCACCTCGAACAAGCTCACTGGATCCTTGCCCACCTCGGGTCTGTATAATCTTCACTTGTGCTGCTCTCTGTGACCAAGTCGATGCTCCAGAGCTGTGGTACAACAGCAGCCCTCCATCTCCATTGTGCAGCATTCCGTGTCAACACGAGCAAAAGAAGTCGCATGGACAGGTGCAGGCGCACAGGTGAGAAGGAAAGGGTGTTAGTGGAGTCCCGCGCCAGAAGCCACAGAGCCACCGAGGAGTCCATTAAAAAGGCCCTAGCCATCGTCATCGCAGTGTCGCCACGTCCACCAGTGTTGTCGTCGTCGTCGCGGTGTGCACACCACTCATGGACACCGAAGGAGGAGAGGGGCTGCCGCGTGGTGGTGTTGTCGGCAAGGCAGGCAACGCAGGGCTCGTTCAATTCAGCACTGTTGCGGCAGACAACTACGAGCCGGTTGGCAGGGTCACGGGGGCCACGCAGGCGCTGTTGCTGTCAAACACCCTGGACACAGCTGGGGCCTGTGCACAGTTTGCGGGGCTGCCAGGGCCCCCGTGCCTCTGGTTGGCACTCCGCGGGTGTCGGCCACGATGGCGCTGACAGACGAGCCGCGTATGGCCCGCCCAGCGGACGACACCACCAAGCACTAAGTCCTGTTCTGCCTCGGCGCACCCGAGTGGTGCACACTTGCACATCTCTCTCTTCCCTTGCCCACAGGCCCATCTGTCTCAACTGGTGAACGGCAATCACCGGCGGCATCGCGGGGGCCAATGCGTCCAACAGCCGCAGCCCTGGCCTGACCAAGTGCCGGCGGTCGCCTCGAGCCGTGCACCAGGAGGAGGGAGCTGTGACAGTGGCCCGTCCACCAGTACCCTCAGGCGCCCTCGGGCAGCAGTCCACATCGAAGGCAAGGGGCATGGGCTGCCGGGGGCAACACAGATTCGAAATGAGTTCAATGAAGTGAAGACGCGAGGGGTGGAACAAGAGGGAGCCAGGGGCTCTCTTGCATACCATGCGCCAGGGATCGGTGCCATCACGAGGCACTCACAAGAACTGAGCCAGGGTGCGGCACTTCGTCTCCTCGTTGTCGATGTGGTAATTACACCATCGGCACTGCCTGGATGACCCATCCCCAAGGCTAATAAAAATTGAGTTAGTTTCCACTCTGCACAGGGCCCCTCCTGGGGTAATATCACACGAGGGCGAGCTCTGCGACCCAAGAGAGAGAGAGAGAGGCTCAAGAACAAGGACCACATTGGGGTCATCATCACCAGGCTCAAGATGATCCATGTTGCCTCCCGTGCTTCCTGTGGCTCTGAGGGACCTGAACTTGGTTGAATGTCAGCAGTGTATCTCAGAGCCCATCGAGAACTGCGGGAGGACATGGCATTGTCAGCGTCGTGACCGAGATGAGCTCGGTGGCGGCCACGACAAACATCCTGAAGCCCAGGCCCACGATGCAGTTGAAGATGACCATCTGGGCCTTGGTATCCATAAACCCAACCGACATACAGCGCGATGCCCGGCAGTATGAAGATGTTGGAGACGAGGATCGTGAACTGGAGCTGCCCACGAACATGTAGAGGATCTGTGATGAAGGTGGTGACCAGCAAGAGGCGACACAGCAGCAGCATCAGGGCACCATGGCTGTCGATGTGTTAGATGATGTTTGTAGTATGGCTTGGTATTAGTATGATGACAGAGGGGTTATGCAACAGAGTTTTGTCTTTAGGATCAAACCCCGACACTCTAAGTCTATGCTTGTTTCTTATCAAAACCCCAATAACAAGACAGAAACGTTGTCTTACTCTTAATCATCACCTCATTTTATTAGTTGAGAGGCCATACTCTCGAAAGTTTAGAGACTGATTAAGGCGACAATGGTTTAAAGTCCAGTTGAGGTTAACATCTCCGCCGTGTTCGCCGACGGCGCGGGGCCGCTGGCCCTGGCCCACGAGCACTCGGTCCTCGTGGTGTCGCTGGAGCAGCGCAGGCGCGGCGTCTGTGGCCTCGCGGTCGCCAGCGCCAGCCCCGTCGACAGAAGCCCGGGCGGCCCGCAGGCGCTGGCGTGGCTCTTTGTGGCTGCCGGCAGCCCCGCCGCGGTGGAGGTGCCGCGGGAGGTCTGGTCGGCCGTGGTGGGGGCTGTGGGGCGCAGCAGGGTGCTGAGCGAGGGGACCAAGAACAGGGTGCTCAGCGTGCTGTTCGACATCCCCGAGAGGTGCCCCGCCAGCTGCGCCACCTGGCCATCTCTCAATGTCTCTCAGTGTCTCTCTCTCTCTGTCTCTCTGGAAACTCAGTTCCCGCCTCCTCTCGTCCCCCTATTGCTGTCTCACGTGGCACTCACTGCAGGTTCGTCTGCCCGCTGACGCGCGTCACGATCACCGAGGGCATGGACGCTGTCAGCGCTCCGGACGGCCGGGTGTACGTGCGCCGCGCCATCGTGCACTGGCTGTTCAGGAAGATGGCGTCGCCCGTCACGCGGAAGCCAATGTACATCAGGCAGCTCGTCCCCTGGCCCGCCCTCAGCCCCCAGAAGCCGCACCTCTGACCGTCCAGCGCTCGTGTGCCTTGCCGACCTCAAATCCGGGAAAGACCATCCGATTAACAGAGCTGTTGATTGATTCGTCGAAAAGACATATTGCGCGCTCATCACTCACCGCACACTCGCACCCCTTTCCTCGGTCTGCACACAACCACCGCACCACGGCCATTGCCACTGCCGCCCACGATCAAGTGATTGCCCTCAGAGCTCGTCGCCGTGCTCCCTCCTCCCGCTGGCATCGCTGCCCCACTCTTCCCGCCCCATCGCCCATCCCGGCATCGCGAGCCGCCCGCTCGCACCCGGCGTGCCCCAAAACCCGTTCGCCCTCGTCCGCCTGCCGGGGCCTCATTTCCACGTGGTCCTCGGGACGCTGAGGCTGAGATACGCGGCGGTGGTGCCCCAGGAGGGACGGGCGAGGGCGTCCTGTTGTTGGGGCTTCGCCGTGGAGGATGAGCGCGACGAGCTGCACAGGGTCCTCGAGGAGTTCGGGCGCGCCTGCAGTCGAGGCAAGGGGCGCGAGCTGTGGGCGAGCAGAGCGAGGGCTACAGGTCGAGCAGGAGACACTCAAACACACAATTGACAAACTGCTGCAGATAAAGGGAGCAGTCTATCGCTGCTTTTTTGTGCACTGAACAGTGGTGCTGTGAGAGGCTCCAGGCAAACCTTTCTCTGCATGCGGTCGGGATTCAGTGCCGAGCCTGTCCCCGTTGCCCCGCCGTATCTTCCGGGCCCAGCTCTTCAGCTCCGATGCGCCAGGCCCCGATGTCGTCCGCGATGTCCGTCCACGCTCCACGCTTCCACCCTAGGGCCCCGGAGGTCCGCAACGCTCGCACGAACAACAACGCGCACGTATGCGCACAGGAGAGAGAGAGAAGGTGAGTGGGGGGTGCCGCCAAAGCCAGAGGCCGCAGGGGCCCAGCAAGAGTGCACACACAAGTCATCGCTGTTGCAGACGTCACCATCACCGTCACCACCGTCACCACCAGGGGCCCCACGGGGGTGCGCGCAGGACAGCGCACACAGCACACGCCGGCCAGGGCAGCTCGGCGCAGCAGGGGGGAGGGCCAGAGGGGCAGCACGCGCTCCTCCCCACGCTCGCCAGAGGGAGGTGGGCTCGGGGCCAACACGTACACGGGGCTGGCGGCACTGCACCAGCCCTCCCCCGCGGCTCGCGAGATGCGGCCGGCCGGCGTGCCCAACACCACCACCGCCCCCATCACAGCCCCCACAACCCCCAGCCCCGGGAGCACCGCCACCCCACCCAGTGCAGACCATGACGCACCGTGCACCGCGCGCTGTGGATGTCGCTGTCGCTGTCGAGTCCCCCCGTGTCGCCTTTGCTGCGGGACCCCGACGGTCAACGCGCTCTTGCTCTCTGTCCCCTCTCTCCTCTTGCTCACCGGCGGCTGCGAGGCAGGGGAGGGGGCAGCGCAGGGGGCGGGCGGGTCAGTCGCTGTTGTTGCGTTGCAGCGAGGGGGTGGTTGGTGCTCACTGGGAGGGGCGCTGCCGCACCCGCTGGGCCGCCGGCCAAGGGAGCCTCGACGCCCCCGTCCGCCTCGTCGGCGGTCTGGGCGGTCTAGACGGGCAGCGTGGCGCGGCGGTCCTGCGGTGTGTTGTGGAGGCGGTTGCTGTGTGCTGTGTGCTGTGTGTTGGATTGGCGTTGTTTGTATTTTGAAGTATGTCCGGGGGCTTTTCAGAGGAGCAGCGAGGGTGCTTTTGCTTTCCTGCTTTTCCAGGGTGCTTTTCCCTCGCTGTGGACTATCCGTGACGTGTGTGGCACCGCAGATATTCGGGCGATGGGGAAGTTGCCGGGATATCCATCTTGGCAAGAATGTGACACAACAACATACGAAAAGACATTTCGCGCTCATTACAAGTCGCCACGCACCCGCACACTCCCTTCCTCGGCGCTCTCTGCACACGCTCCTCATGCCACCCACCACGACCACTCCGACGAGCAAGCCACGCCGTCCTCAGCCTCGCTGGTCGTCCCGGTCGCCACGCCCCCGGCCTCTGCTGGCGTCGCTGCCCCACTCTTGTTCCCAGCGCTCCCTCGCCTCGTCCCCGGCACCTCGAGCCGCCCGCTCGCACCAGGCGTGTCCCAACACCCGTTCGCCCTCGCGCGCGCCTGCCCGGGCCTCATTGCCACGTGGTCCTCGGGACGCCGAGGCCGAGGCACGCGGCGATGGTGCCCGAGGAGGGACGTGCGAGGGCGTCCTGTTGTTCCGCCACGCCGGGTGCGAGCAGGGTGGCCAGACCCTTCCCCTTTGGCAGGCGAGGCTGCGGCGAGGCAGAGACGCTCGGAGCGGTCGACCTGCGCTGCGCGGCCTCTGCCTCGACTGAGCCCTCGCCACCTCGTTAGGCATCGATGCCCGCAAGCTGCCTCTGTCGCCGTCGCGGTCGCCCTCGGCGTCGCCATCGCTGCCACCGCCGCCACAGAAGACGTAGCCCGTAGACCACTGACGAAGCGCCGTCGGTCGCCTGGCGCCCCGTTCTATCGCGCCTTTTCCACAACCGCCCCTGCCTCTGCCCGACTGCGACCCTCGTCCTGCCCAGACCCGCCATCACGCCGCCTCTCCAGACCGTACAGACCACCCAGACCGCCGCACTCAACTCGCCGCCCTGTCACCACTGAGCAGACCCGGTATAGCTCGTTGCTGCGCTGGGTCGACGTCGTGAGGAAGGACCCCGTGCTGTTCCCGTCGGCGTGATGGCGATAGTCAGCGGGAGCTTGGCAGGATGAACAACTTCCCCCTCTACTTCGGTGGTCAGCCCGGCAAGATTCAAGTCATTCTTCGGTGCCGAGTCCCAGTTCCGCATCCTCGACCCAGTTCGCAGCCCTGGAGAGGGTACGGC
Source organism: Mastigamoeba balamuthi (assembly GCA_902651635.1). Taxonomy (NCBI): domain Eukaryota; phylum Evosea; order Mastigamoebida; family Mastigamoebidae; genus Mastigamoeba; species Mastigamoeba balamuthi. Next base: position 360,933 of record CACRSC010000028.1, read on the forward strand.
TGAGTCTGTGAGGGGTGCGGTACACCAAAGGACAACATAGTCTTGTCAGGCAGACCTCCAAAGTAGGGAGGGAAGTTGTACATCCTGCCCAGCTCCCTGCTGACGATCGCCATAGCGCCGGCGGGGAACGACACGGGGTCCTCTTCGCTACGTAGACCCAGTGCAGCAACGTGCTGAGCGACCGGAGGAGAAAGAGCCCGCGTCACGTGACGGGGCGGCACCGCCGTATTGGCCAGAAACCACTCAGAACGTTTTCCAAGGTGCGTCTCGTTGTCCCTAGCTGCACCCTCGCTGCTGAGACCGTGAAAATCGCGAGCGCATCGGAAACAAAGTCCAGTTTGTGCTAACTGCATTCATTTGTAGATATGGGAAGGTTGTCATCACAGGGTTTTGCTATGACAAAAGTGCGATCGTCGATCAATCAGCTGCGAAGGCTGTCCAATCGCTCGCTCATTGCCCGCAGCTCCTGGCGAGTTCCCGTGCATTCGCGGGGCAGACCGCTGCGGGTTGCTGCTCTGGTGGTTGATGTTGATATTCTGGGAGCTGTCGACGGCGCGGCCCTGGCCCTCGTTGCGTACGGCGGGCCAGCGCGCATAGGAGTACGGGGTTGCTCCGCAGTCCTGTCAATCTGTGCCAGTCGAGCATCAACGGCCTCCAGCCTCCTCGAGTACCTACGGGTCGTGCGGCCAAGCTCGTCGTTCTCCTGTCAGTCGTTACTTGTGCGCTCAGTGAAGGATGTCCGCACCCTCGTGAGCTCGCAGAGCTGGGCCTTGAGCTCGTCGTTGACCTGTACGTAGTTCTGCAGGCTCTCCTCTGTCTGGGCCAACTGCTCCGAGAGCGTCCTATTCTCGTCTTCGAGTTGAGTCGCCTGCTTCCTGCCATGGGCGTTAGGTCTCAGTGCTCGCTTGAGGAAAAGCGAATGCGAACCAGATCGTTTGCTCACTCCCTGAGACACGCTGCAGTTGCTGTTGAAGAGCCCTGAAGGGGAATAATAGTGCTGAGGGCTGTGTGATCGGCTGGACGGTGGGCTCACATGTTCTCGCTGACAACCGTGTCGAGCTGTTGCGTCTTCTTTCTCAGCTCCTCGGCCAATGCCCCGTACTCAGCGTCCAGCTTCCGCAGCTTTTCCTCCAGCACTTGCGCCTCCGCGGTCGTCGTCCCCATGCGCCCCTTGTTGCTCGACAGTTCCTGTGCAAGCCGGACGTCAGCAGTTGCCACTGCGCCGAGTGCCTTGCGGACGTCTCTGAGAGTCTCGATTTCTCTCTGGTACTGCGTCTCCATCTCCATTCGCCCCTGCTCCGCCTCGACCAATCTATGCTCCAGAGCTGCCCTGTCCTGTAGGCGGGGCACATCAGCCCCGTAATGTGTAATCAGCGTGAGTGCCTTGTGGAGTTGCGACAGCGATGTCGTAGCGGCGTCGAGTGCTGCTCGCGCTTCCTGCGCCGACTGCTTCTCCCTGGCGAGCATCTGGGCGACAGAACCCTGCTCCCTCTGCACAACCTCCTCGAGACGCCTGCAGACCCCGCCTGGAGTGAGCAGAGTGTGCAGACAGCTGTAGAGCGGCTCACATCTTGGACTCGTCGACCTGCTTGAGCAGCAGCTCCCTCTCCTTGCGCCATCGCTGCCGTTCCTCCCCGAATCCTGAGGACATCCTCTCGAGCTCTGCCCTGCGCTGGTCACACTAAGGACGCCACAATTGCTCCCGGCCACGCACTGCAGCGACTGGTTTGCTGTGCTGAACTGCGACCTGCTGTGCGTCTGCTGTTGCTCGAGAACGGCGATCTGCTGCGCCTGCCGCTCCCTCGCGAGGCCCTCCTCGAGCAGCTGCTGCTGCAGAGTGGAGACCTTTCTGTCGAGCGCCTCTTTCTCCGTCAGCAGAGCGCGGACCCCGGAGCGCTCCTCGCTGAGCTGCCTGTCCCTGCTGCGCGCCTCGAGCACGGCCTCCTGGTGCGCCTTCTCCAGCCTCGCGTGGATCTCGTCGAGCTCCACGACGGCCTGCTTGTGCCTCTCCTGCAGCTCGAGGTTCTCCTTCTTCAGCGCCATGAGCTTTGGCTCGTTCTTGCGCAGTTCGTCTGGGGGCAGTGGGCAGTCAGCGATAAGCGGAGATGGCAGCAGTTGCGCACCAACGCAGTCCTGGAGGACTTTTATTCGAGCCTTGGAGGACTCCTCCTGGTCTCTGAGCTTGTCTTCCAACTCCCTGATCACTTTCTCCAGCTCTCCTCTCTGTACGGTCCGTCCATGCCGTCAGTCACTGAGTGTGGACTGTGTGAACGGACCTCCTGTGTCGTCCGCTCGACGACGTCTGCGAGCTCTCTGCGGGCCATCGTGAGCGCAGTCCTGTTCTGCTCGGCTGCCTGCAGAGGCGTCATAGTGGGCTCTGGCGGCCCCTCGCTGCGGTCTGTCGCTCACCTCTGCGGTCTTGCGGAGCTTCTTCTGGTGGTCCTTCTCCACCTCCGCTATGATCTTCGCTCGCATTCTCTCGAGCTCCCTACTCGCGCGAGGGGAAGGCTGAGTGCTGCGACACCCACCCGAGCAGCTCTGGAGTTGGGGGCTGTGCGCCCGGACCTTCCAGGGAGCGCAGTCTCCATCATCTCCTCGTGCTCCCGCGTGAGCGTCTCCAGCTGTGCCTGCAGGTGCTGCGTGACCTCTAGGTGCGTGGCCTCGAGATGCCTCTGGTGCCGTAAGCAGAGCGCGGTGGTGAGCGAGACTCTTCCCCCAGTGCACCAGCAGGGGCGGCAGCCACGGGGGAGGCAAATCAATTGTGGGCGTCTGTTCGCACGTTTGCCTCGACTGCGTCCCCCAGCTGCCTCCTGACGTCGCCGTGCTTGTTCTGCAGCTGCAGGTGCGCCACCTTGAGCTGCGAGGGCCGCCGTGGCGAAGCGCTGGGGTCAGTCTGCTGCGCTGGAACCCCAACAGTAGAGTGCGGTTGTTGATTTTGATTTATGCGGAGTGGGCTCCGCGGACGTTGTCGAAGTTGATGCGGTACGACTCGTTCTCCTCGCGCAGGCGGTTGCTGAGGTCGATGGCCTCGGCGAGGTCCTTCTCGAGGTCCCGGATGCGGGCTGCCTGCTCCTCCGCGGCCCCCACGTCCATCGACAGCCCGTTGTAGTCCTCCATCGCACCCGGCCCAAAAATAAACCCCGATAGATCCTCAGTATCTTTAGCAGAATCCGGATCTCATCACATAGGAAACCGAGGGTCTACAGCCACTACAGCCACCGGCATCGCTGGTGTTGCTTTTGAGACTCTCCCGTGGCGGCCAGCAGGCGATTGTGGCCGAAGATATTCAAACAGGAAGATACTTGAATCTTCTGATATCGGGCCCGATCCCAGAGCACAGTTTTTGTTGTCGCCTGAGATGGAGACGCTCCTGTCGATGGCGGGCCCGTCCAAGGACATCCCGCAGAAGATCGCCAAGGCGCAGGAGCTCAAGGAGCAGGCCAACGCGGCGTTCCGCTCGGGCGACCTGCAGAAGGCGCTGCTGCTCTACAACCAGGTGCCGTCTTTTCCGTTATTTGTTGTGTTGTGTTGTTTTGTTTGTTCTGTTTTGTTGCTGCCTTTGAAAAATCGTTTGACTCGAGGGGGGTGGCACAGGTGCCGCTGTGGGTCAACGGGCTGCAGGCGATGGCCAAGGAGGACAAGGAGAAGGTGGACGCGCTGAAGCTGCAGTGCGAGCTGAACCTCACGGCCGTGCACCTCAAGCTCAACGACGCCAAGCGCGCCCTCGTCCACGCCAAGAAGGCACGCCACGCCACGCCACGCCACTCCAGCTTGCGCGAGGGACAGGAGACAGCAGTGCCTGCACGGAGGAGGCGCTGTGCTGCTCTGCTTGTGCGCATGGCGGGCCCTGTGGGCACAGCATTGGCTGGCTCTCATATGCTGTCTTTGCCTGCTGTGCTTGCCACTTTAAAAACTGTGGCCGTCGTGCATGTCTTAGTCACCGAGGGGCTTTGCCGCTGCTGCAAAGAGACTGCGGGGTTTGACAGCCCGAGAATGTCTCTGCTGTGGAGCTCAACTGACTCGGGGGCTCGCGGGCAGGCTGTGGAGATGGACCCCGGGAACGTCAAGGCGCTGTACAGAAGGGGCAAGGCGTACTCGATGCGCGGAATGAACGACAACGCCCTCGAGGACCTGCGCAAGGCGCTGTCCAAGGACCCTGCCAACCCCGAGATCGCCAACGAGATACGCTCCGTGGAGGGCAAGCTCGCTGCCGAGTCGCAGGCCCAGAAGCGCGTGATGGCCAAGGCGTTCTCCGCCATGTTCGAGGATGAGGGCACACAGAAGCAGGCTGAGGCCTCGAGTGAGGTGCCAAAGCCAGCCGCTGCTGAGTCCACTGCTGCACCTCAATCACACAATTGATATAGTGGTGATAAACAAATTCGGCTTAATGCAGATCCGTCTGAGCAGTGTTTGTTCCTACTCACTTTCTAATCAGTATCATCAGAAAGTGGTTTGCTTGATTCCTTGTGCACTATGCCCTTCACCACACTTCACACGCAGCCCTGGGCCAGTTTGTAGGTTGCAGTGATTGTAAATAGCCAATAAAATCTTAGTTCAGTATCTTCTTCTTCAAAAAACTCAGTATTGTTTCTAGATCAGTATCTATTATTTATTTTGATTGTTTGATTTCAAATATCTCTGAAAGGACAACATAAAGAAAGAGTGTAACCTGAATAAGTCTTATCAGGGAATGTCCCATTTCTTACTTACAAAGGATCATATGAGGGACTCACCCACAGAACTCTACCATCCAGTGTGCCAAAACAAGTACAAGATTCAACAAACCAACCAATACTCGAATCTTTCAACCAATCAACCATAACCAAGCCATACAGAAGTTATGTATTGGTTGATTGATTGAATATTCAGAAATTTCCCAATTATCTCAGCAGGCTGCAAGGGCTCTGATGGATGCAGCACGCATCCCAAATTCTCTTGCAGCTACAGGAGAGTTATCTCTCTACAGTTTATGCAAATACTTATTTTTACTGCAGAGCACAGTGGCCCCATGTCTAATCCTAATCCTGTGTTCTAAATCTTTTTTTCGATAGCACTGACACTCTGAGGAGTCTCAATCCCCCTTTTTTTGTATATGGAAAACGCCTTTTGTACAAAAAATCTTGGGTCTGTACCTATAATGCAGATATTCATACAGAAGATGAGACACCCCACTGTCCTGTGAGTGCTGCAGACAGTGCCGAGCTCCTGCCTGCTAAGTCCAAGCTTACAGAGCCAACTGCAGCCCCTTGTCACCACCTGTTCCCCTGAGATGCACCACCTGCCCCCAAGCTGCACTGCCCGTGCCTTCCACGTCATGATTTCCAAGGGCATCAGACGTGCTGGCCGTGGGTGCTGTATGGTTCTCACGCCTCGTGAGGCTCATGCCACGAGCCCAGGGGTCAAGATTATTTGATGTGTGCCGCAGTTTTTTTATACACAAGCCCCCTGAAGCTTTGTACAATTAAAATGACCCATTGTACAAAAGTACATATTTGAGACACCCAACTCTGATACCCTGTTCCAGAGCTTTTTGTCAATAATATCTGTATCTTTTTTGGCGCTAGAATTATCCACGCCAAGAAGGCAAATATCGGTGCACCACGGCGCAAAAACCGCTGTAACCCCAATTGTACGTTTTTTATCATGCTAGACAAGGCGTGCGTGATTCGCCCCTTGTCCACAACTGAATTTCTCGCAAGATCATGCAACGATTGCTTCTCCTAGCCGTTGTCGCCTGCGTCTACGCACAGCGTACCATCACGCCCTTCCGCAGCAAGTTCGAGCACCCGGGCATGATATGGACCCGCAGCCAGCTCGACGTGCTGCGCGACAAGGTCAAGGCGGGCGAACAGGCATGTAACCATCAGTTCAGAGGACTGCATTTTCGTAACGGCGGTGCCCTCAGCCGTGGAAGGACTGGTACAACTCAAGAAGCTCCGCGAGGTGGTACAACATGCGAGGGCCTTTCCCGGTCGTAGGGCGCAACCCGGACCTGCGCCGCAACGAGTACTTCAAGGACATGTACAACGTTGGCTCCCTGGCGTTCATCTGGTACGTCGAGAAGGACTGGAGCGCTGCAGGTGCACTGGTTGTTCGACGGCCTCTCAGTGGTTGCTCACGCCCCCGCTCAAACCGCCACAGAGAAGGCAATCACGATCCTGTCTCGCTGGGCTAAGACGCACACGGGGTGGAGCGGTGTGGAGTCGCCGTTCCTGGCGGCCGACTCGCTCGACGGCATCGTCGGCGCGGACATACTCTACGGCACATACCCCAACTACACGGCCGAGCGTCACAAGCTGATCCGCGGCTACTTCGGCAGCATGTGGGGATGGCTCGCGTCGGTCGGCTTTGCCCCGCTGTGCCCCGGCCACCGCACCGGCGCTGGCAGCCATCTCTGGGGCGCCAACCAGGGCACCCTGCAGCTCCAGGTCTCCATGGCGACCGCCGTGTTCACCGACGACTTCCTGCTGTTTGACGAGACCGTCAGCGCGATGCTCACGGACCCCATCGGCGGATTCCTCGACACACTTCCCAGCGGGCAGGTCGGCGATACGGGCAGGGACAACGGGCACGGGGCCAACCAGTTCGGGTACATGGTCTGGGTCGCCGAGGTCGCGTGGATACAGGGCGTCGACGTGTTCTCGGCGCTCAACAACCGCCTGCTCGCCGAGTCCGAGTACTCTGCGCAGCGCCAGCTCCACGGGTTCAACATCTCGGGGGTCCCCGAGGTCCCGTTCTCCGTCTTCGGGTCGAGCTACTCGATGTGGGATCGCCTGCCCGCGTTCGACGGCGTCGTGAGGCACCTGGGCTCCATGAGCACCGCCTACACACTCTACACGTCGCGCAGGCTGGCGATGCCCTACACCAAGATGTACCTCGACCACAACAAGTTCGTGCCCCTGACAACGATCGACACGGGGAGGTCCACTGTCGTCCCCGACGGCCCCTTTGTCGAGCCGGCAGCGTCCCCCAAGAGGCTCGAGTCCAGCCTGTCAGTTGCAGCGATGGGGACCCTGTGGAGGAGCGGGTCCGGAAAGTTCCTCGGGGACGGCAAGTGGGTGCTGTCCGCCGGCGGCGGCGACGGCGGTTGGGAGGCTTGCAAGGGCCTCGTGTTCGCGTACAAGCAGTTCGACGGCGACGCCACGTTCATCGCGCAGGTCCTCACTGGCGGCGGCGAGGTGCGCTTGATCGACAGGCTGCAGGCGTCCCCCGGCGCCCGCCAAGTCCGCATGTTCCTGTCTCCCGCCCTCTACAGCAACTTCTGGCGCGGCGCGTGCTGCAGCTACGCGGTCGTGCGGGAACAGAACGCGAACCTGGGGCTGCCCGCGTGGGCCAAGATCGTCAGGCGCGGAAACTATGTCTACTCGTACTCGTCGCCCGACGGCAAGAGCTGGTGCCCGCAGTCGAACCTCATCCTCGACAACCTCGGGAAGACCGTTTTCATCGGCCTCTCTGTGATCAGCGGCAACGCCACGTTCGCCAACGTCATGTACGCTGAAGCGCCCCTCTCGCGGCCCGACGCACCGGCCGTGGTGCGGGTCGTGCGCTCGCCCCGCGGGCCCAGCGGGGCAGCCATTACTCTGGGGTGGGACCGCAACGACAAGGCCGTCTACTACTACGTTTGGCGTGCAGAAAACAGCACAGGCCCCTTCACCGTCGTGGCGCCTCACGTGCTGGCGAACCAGTTCACCGACGGGGACGTGAAGGCTGGGAAGACGTACTGGTACAAGGTCCAGTGCGCGGGGTACAGCGGCGATGCGCCCGTCGAGTCACCCGTCATTCAGGCGACCGCGACTCTGCCTGGCCTTGTCATAAGCGCTGCTCCCAGGGCGCCTCTGCTCTCTGTGATGTCTCTGGTGCTTCTGATGGCCGCCGCCTCCATTGCACTGTGAGGAGCCCGACTACTCAGCTGCACAATTGCGTGTGCATCAAGGGCAGGAATTCGGAGATCAAGTGGAGTGCACGAAAGCAACAGTGGTGCCCTTGTTTCTTCAGTGTGAGCCAAGGGTTCTGTGAGGATTCCGTTTTCTTCTTTCGCGAGTGCGAATTCTCTCCATCGACCCGCAGTGGCAGACCTGCCCAATTTCGCGCAAAGGCACGCTGTGGCGAAATAGCGGTGTGCACCCACACCGCATTGGCCTGGCCAAATGCGAAGCAATCATAAGAGGGCGGTCACAGAACGGAAAGCTTGGTTGAGGTGTGATCTGCAGTGGGCAATCTGTGTAGTGGTTGCGAGAGCATAGGAACGGGGGCTGCGGACGGGGGAAGGGGGCACAGGCCGATGCGCGGCGCATTGTGGCTTGCGGACGTGCTCCCTGCAAACGAGGCGGCAACCGGGCAACGGCGAGCACCGGCTGGGCCCGGAAGGGTGTCACAGAGCTGCCGGAGGGGCTGCGTTAGTCTGCGTGGCGGGCTCAAAGTGTGACCCCACTTTTTCCGGCTCCGCGGCAGCGCGCAGCGATCTTGGCGATCGCCCCGGGGCCCGGGGGCAGCGGCTTCTGTGCAAACGCCTCGGGCAGCGCCTCGACGTCCCTGTCCTTCTCCAGCAGGTCGTGGAACACCCTCATGTTCTCTGGGCCCCCGGGCGGCGTGTGAGCGGCCCGGCGCCAAGGCGAGGGCAAGTGCGAGGGGGGAGGGTCGCAGGGCACTGTGGTAGTCCAGGCGCAGGACCTTGCGGTACTCCTCCTGCTTCTTGTGGACCTTGGCGTTGTGGTCCAGCAGGCCCGCGACCTTGGTGCTCAGGAGCGCGTCCGCCTCGAGCTCCTTGTCGTCGGGGTCCTCCTCCTTGACGGCGGCGATGAGGTACACGAGCAGCGACACCACTGCGCGCCATAGCCATCAGAGACGCGAGGAAAACCCGGCGCATAAACGAAAAAAAAAGGCGGTACCGCTGGCGCAGATGAACGGCAGCGTGAACGAGAGCGCGTCCTCGCCGCCGCGCAGGCAGTAGGGCTGCGGCGCGGCCTCGGCAAACGAGATGGCCTGCATCTTGTCGTCGGTTATGCTCAGAATCGCCCCCGCGTTGCTGAACTCCGAGTAGTAGGGCGCCGAGAACAGCGTAACGACCTTCGCTGCGTTGAGGTCCGCCGGGTTCTCCACAAAGTGCGCCTGTGGGGTTGTGCGTGTCAGAGAGTGAGTGGAGAAGCAGAGAGCAGGCGGGGGGGGGGGGGGGGGGTGGGCTCACCCAGTAGCCGTCGAGCTTGACCTCGTGGGCGCGGACGATGCACGCGAGGCCGTTGGCCTCGAGGAACTTCTCGACGGCGCGGGGCCCGTACTTGCACGACGTCCTTCGGTAGTCGTTGGGCGCGAACGTCTTCCACGCGTGCGAGGCCGCGGCGGCGCCCTCCTCCTCGCAGTCCCAGGGGTCGGCCCAGAGCAGGTCCCAGAACGGCCCCGTCTGCACGGGCTCGCGCTTCCTCGTCTCGGCCTCGAGCGCCGCGACCGCGGCCGTGTCGGGCCCGATGCCCGCGTGCACGCAGAACACCCCGCCGACGCCGGGGCCGCGCTCGACGACGGCCGCGACGGGCAGGCAGTCAAACGCCTCCATGAAGAGCCCGAACGTGGCCTCGTCGTACTTGCGCCGGCCTGGCGGGGGCGAAACCCGTCAGAGAACCGACGCTGGGCGGCGCGGGGGCGCGGGGGCTGGGGCGGACACTCGGTGAAGAAGGTCATGGACATGGAGATGGTGCGGGTCTCGTGGTTGCCGCGGAGCAGGAAGACGCGGTCGGGGAGGGCGAGCTTCATGGCGAGGGCGTACATGGCCACCTCGCAGCTGAAGTCGCCCCGGTCCACGTAGTCCCCCAGGAAGAGGAACGAGTGGTTCTCGGGGGGCCCGGCCTTGTCCAGCATCGCCACCATGTCCTGCCCGTTTGAGCGACGTTGCCTCGCCTCAGCAGGACGCCCCCATATCGGGATATTTCGATAATTGGATTTAAAGCAAAAAATCTCCCGCAGAATCTATTCTACAGATTCTAGACAAGTGGCGGAAAAAACCAGTTTACCAAAAGGCGGCATAACGGCTTCGTTTAACGCATGCCCGGATGTGGCGAACACGAACACAGGGGGCAATAAGGGGGCAGGTCTGGCAGAGGGGGACGTTAAGTCCAAAGCTTGCAGAAACGGAATGCGAGCTGCCGGGACAAATAACCAGCGCAAATCAGGAAGTGCACTTCCCAGCAACCTAAAAAATCAAATCGATCTGAAAATTACCCCAAATAAAGCGGAAAAATCGGGAAAATCGCCCCGTCCCCCGCAGCGGCCGAGGGCGCACGTAGAACTGCCCGTGGAGGTCGCCAAAGACGACGACGGGCGCCTTGATGCGCAGGACGTTGGGCTCCCTCTCGAGCACGTCGCGCGCGCAGAGCAGCAGCCGCTCGGCCGCGGGCCCCGAGAGGCGGCCCTCGCGCTCAAAGTGCCTGCGCAGCACGTTCAGCGCCGGCACGTCGTCCTCCCGCGCGAACAGTATCGCCTCGGCCAGCGGCTCCACCTCCGGCATCGGCACGCTCTGCCCGCACGGTTTTGCTCGCGTTTGGCACCGCGTTTCAAGGAGCAAGAGCGGGGGCGCGTTGGGCGCACCTTGACGGCGCGGTCGAGCGGGATGGGCACGGCTGGTCGGACGTCGGCCTCGGAGCAGACCTGGCGGTGCGCGCGGGCCTGCTTGCGCTGCGGCAGAAACGCGTCCATACACGGTTGGAAGCGGTGGGATGCGGTGTTGGTGAGTGTTAGTTGCTTATGCCAGCGGCTGGGGGCCCGAAAATATCCGGGCGGGCGCCGTGAGAGAATCTGGTGAGAAAAATCCCCCGATGGCAAGTCCCCCTCAAGCCTTGCAGCGGGCCAACGCTCCTGTACTCTGTGGAGCCTGGTAAGCAATATCCAAGCACACAGTACATTGATGGCTGGGATTGGATGTCTTGATGTGCTCTCGCCTCACATGGCCGGGTGGCCATGGACAGCACCGAAACGGCCGTCTCTGGAGCAGGCACGGAGCAGCGCAGCGTACAGCCCGGCACGCCAGCGTGACATGTCGCCGTCTGGCACACTCGCTCTGCTTCTGAGGCCCAGACGCACGGCTATACACGTGTGGCAGAGCGTGGAGCTGTGGACGCTGCCGGCGAGTAGTCCCGTGGGCTACGTGCTCTCTGACCCTGGGGTGCTCATAGCCGCACACTCCGCGCATGCTGAATCGCAGGCTGCAGCTGCGCCACCACGTGGAGCGAAGCGTCCACAAGGCAGAAACGTGTGACGTGTGACTTGAAATGAAGAGTAGGGTCAGCGATGGACGCCCGGACTGCGCTGAGAGCAATGCAGTGCGCTTCAGAGCAGGGTCGTACAGAACAGCGCACAGCTGCTGTGGTCCGCAGTTATTCGTCATCAGTGACGTTGCCGCCCCGTGTCGTCAGTGGGGGATCTCTCTCCTTTTTTTCTTTTCTCTCAGCCGTCTTGTTTGGCTTTTGCTTCTCAGGATGGCTTTTGGCGCGTTCGCGTTCGCGTACGTCGTCAGCGTGGTGGTTGCGTTCGCCGCGGGGGCAGTGGCCTGCTGTCTCCTCGGCTTCCCGGCGCTGGTCGCTGTCAGCGTCATTGTCGCCGTCGCCTGCTTCGCCGCGGGTTCGCTTTCTTTATCTGTTCTCCTTTAAATTTGTTGTCACCGGGGGCGGGGGCCAAGTTCTGAGCTCGCGCTGGACGCGAGGGTAGGGCAAGCAGTGTCCGCGCGAGGGGGCGTGACTCGGCGGTCAGCGGATAGGCGCTGTTGTTTTGTTTTGATCGCGCGGGGGGGTTCTTTGATTTTCCCGCGGATTTGCGTTAACACAGAGACTGCTCGCACGGCCAGCGGGGGAGCAGTTCTCGCGCATCGGCAAGGCCCTGTGGACCGCTCGCAGGGTCTTTCCCGACTCCACAGGAACGTATGGCGTCGCCGGGGGCAATGCGGGGCAGTCCAGGGGCGCGCAGGGGGCCGAGGGCTCTCGCACCCTTGCGCCGCTGTCGCAGGTCCGCCCTCCCTCCCCCTCCACAGCCCCAGCCTCTCGGGGACCTCCGGGCAGCGGGTAGGTGCTGCGGGGCTCGCCGGTGCCCGCGGCTTCGGTGGTTCAATAGATCTTCTAATTCCCAATTCAATTATGTGTTAAATCAATTCTTATTTTTATTATCAGATAAGTAGCATGACCACATCTCAAATGTGCAGGGCCGCGTGCCGTGTGCCGCCTCGCTGTCGCCTGTGGCACCGTCGTCATCGTCGTCGTCTGGCCTGCGTGTGACACCCATCAGAGTGCTTGCGTCACAGCAGCGCCGGTCGTCGTTGTCGTCGTCGTTTTCGGCTTCATCTGCCAATAGGCACAAGCCGCGCTCTGTTGTGTCTGGAGCACAGCCTTCGCTCTGGTCGCCCAACACAACGGGCAACGAGGCTCCCGCTGCGCCGTCGTCGGAGTACGTCACGCCCGTGTGGGACCTCTACACTGCCTACGTCGTCGCGGGCCGCAGGGAGGCCTCGGAGGGCCTGGCGCAGCAGCCCTGGACTGACGCTGCGCGGCCGAGCAGCCAGGTGCCCCCGTTCCGTGCCGGCCTGCCCTCGCCCTGCGCCAGCCCCTACACCTTCTCGCCCGGCCCGAGCTGCCTGACGGCGTCGCCGTTCTCGACGCGTGGCAGCCCCAGCTCTGGTGAGGCCGTGAAGCAGCTGCCCGTCGAGTTCGGGGCCTCGTACGTGCGCGAGCACACGGTGTCCGTCGAGCGCTCCTGGCGGCGTCGGTCGTCCGCAGCCGAGCAGCCGGGGCAGACTCTGCACTCGACCCCGTTCGTGCCCTCCAACAGGACCCCGTCGATGGGCGCTGGAACCCGAACAGCGACTAGGACGGGGATGCTCGACGGCCAGATGGCTCCGGCGCCGGAAACCTCACAGAGTTTTGTCATCCACGTGGCCACGGAGAGGCGGCACACGATCCAGGAGCACAGGCTGCGCGGACCTGAAGCCGCGATGGACGGACCGCGCCCTCAGTCGCTGGCCACGAGCGCTATCGATACGAGGGCCCAGGGATCCGCAGCGGCCGAGCGGCCCGAAGTCCCGTCGACGGTGCCCCGTTCCACAGGTCGGACACCGAATGGCAGGCTGAGCGAGGGGCACCAGCACAGGGACCGCTCTGAGAGGACGGCCAAGTTGCAGTGCAGCCACGGTTACTGCCCCGTGTGCACCCCGTCCCGCAGGCGCACAGAACAGAGCTCCAGGGAGGACGCGGAGCAGGCGAAACCGCAGACGGACCCCGCGGCACGGTCGGGGGAGTCGGAGAGGGCGGAGGGCTGGGCGACACGCAGGAAGGAGGCGCTCCCGACCGTCGTGGCCAGCGCCCAGAAGGAGAACAAGCCCCTCACAGAGCCCCGAGACAGTTCAATCGAGAGCCCTGCCCGCTCGATAATCTCGCCAATACCAGGAGCGGTACCCGCGGTGTCTCTGCGGTCCGAGGTCAGGGCAGACGATACTGTGGCCGCCCGCGAGGCCTTCGCGGAGAGGCAGGTGATGGGCGAGAACACCCTCGAGGCACCCCAGGGCGACGCCCAGCAGACGGCCAGCACCAGCCGCTCGGAGCCCGCGCTGCCGGTACACTCAAGCCGAGCGCTCCAGGACGTCTGACAGTATGCGAGCAGGCAGTCGACATCGAGAGGCCGTCGCAGGAGCCCGCACAGGACGCTCGCCCCGAGGCGCTCGACGAGCAGACTGCTGCGCAGGCTATCAGTGCGGCGGTCGAGGAGCCAACAGAGGAGATGGAGGACCAGCCCCTCTGCTCAACGGTTGCGGAGGTGGGGACCTCTCCAATGGAGGACGAGGAACGCCAGCCGACGGTCGTAGTCGCAACCGCGGAACCGCCGCCTGTGGATGTCCCTCAGCACGTGTCTGAGGCTTTCTCGCCGCAGTCACTGGAGCAGCAGGCCGTGTCCGGTTGGGCCCCTCAGGAGCAGTGGGCGGGCCACGCAGTCGCTGCCTCCCTGCCGCTGCCGCTGCCTCCGAATCCGCTGGACGAGGTTCCTGTCCAGGCGGCGCAGAGCTCATGGCCCAGGCCCGCCGTCTCTGGCCCCGTGTTCACGCCGCCGTCGCTGGGACAACTGGGACTGGAGGCATCGTTGGCCTCGCTGCCGTTGACCGCGCTCGCTGTCGGCGCGGTGCTGGAGGAGGAGATGAGCCCCGCCGATGGCTCCGCCCCGCCCTCGTACCCGATGGCCGAGCACTCGACGTCGACGCCCATCGCCAGCGCGTGGGGGATGGCCCCCCAGGCAGCATGGGAGGCACCGGCGCCGCCCGCGAGGCCGGCACAGCAGCTGGTGTCGCTGTTCGACTCCGCCACGTGTTCATCCATGACGGCGCCCGGCGGCACCGCAGCGAAGCCGGCTGTCCCTGAGGCGCTGGCGGGGGTGGTCAGCACGGATGCGGGGACACTGGTCTCGCAGACCCCGCAGGTTGGCGCGTCGTCTGCGACAGTCGAGCAGCTCCAGGCGCACGCGTCGCCTTCTGACCCGCATCAGCAGAGGCCGCAGAGCGAGGTGGTCACTGCGGCCCCCGAGGCGCAGCAGGCGGGCGGAGCTCCGTCGGAGCCGGAGGAGCAGGGGGCCTCGGCGGCGACCAAGAGGGGGCTGGAGGAGCTCGAGTCTCCCGCTGGCAGCTCGCCGCGCGCCAAGCTCAGGAGGACGGACCAGGAGCCTGCCTCCGAGGCATCTTCGACGGCGGTGGCCGCGGCAGCGCCTGCAGAGGTGGCGCAGGGCGTCGCCCCGTCGCCCAGGCCTGACCTCCAGGAGGCCACTGGCCCCAGGAGGGTCCCCGCGCGGAGCCGGACGCCCGACAACCAGCCCCAGACAAGGCGCCTCAGGAGGTCCGAGTCACCGGCTCGCGTGGCGGCCCCGGCAGCAGCAGTGCCCGCGGCGTCGGTGCAGAGCACCGCTGTGGCGTCGCCCATCGCGGAGGGCCAAGAGGCCTGCGGAGTGGCCGCCAAGAGGGTGCTCGAGCGGTCGCAGTCGCCCGACGCCCAGCCTCCGAGCACGCGCGTCAGGACCTCGGAGCCCTCGCCGCCCGTCGCCGCAGCCTCCGTCGCCACAAACACCGTCGCCACAGACGCCGCCGTCCCTGCCACTGCCGCTAACACCGCCGCCACGGCAACAGCAGTTCCTGCCACTGAGCCGGCAGTGGCCGGTGGTGGGGCCGCAGAGAGCGACAGCGGCCAGCAGCTCCGGTGGCCTCGCCGACCTGTAGGTGGTGAGCAGTACCGCGGGCGCCTGAGCGGCCCCGTGTGACGGAATGGCTCGAGAGAGTAGCGTAGAACTCGTCGTTTTGGTCCAGTGCAGCTAGACTTGGGATCCTTGACTCGGGGAACCCATTCTATGCGCTCTGCTTGCATTTTGAGTCTGCGCGCCTGTAAAAACGGAGAGTACCGTCCGACAGCGGAGGTGTGGTCCGGGAGACCGTGGCGCGTCACCCGTTCCTTTGGGCTAGCCGTAGTGAGTACACGCCCGTCTTGGCGTCTTGGCCCAGCTCTTTGTACCCCAGGGCGATCTCCTCCACGTCCCCGGTCCCAGGGTTGCCATACACGTGGCACTCAGGGGGCCGAACGCGAGTCCTGGGCAGAGGCACCAACCTTTCTGCATCCACCCGTCTGGTGATGTCCCTTGGCTCAATTCTGAATCCTGAAACATCGCAATACCTCTCTGGATACTCAGGGCACTCTGCACACCAGACAGCTGCACGGTGATGCTGGAACTCTGTGGCGCGCAACGCTGCTGTGCTTGGGTGAATCTTGGGGCGGCAGATACCACGGGTGGAAAATGCACTGTTGCAGTGCCTGTTGCCCGCGAATGGTGCGCAGCCCTGTTGGTTTTCCGGTGTGGGCTCCGCTGCTGCCGCTGCTGCTGCTGCTCGCGGCCTGCTGCCCCGCGGGCCGTGCCGAGATCCGCTCCTTCACGCTGGTGCACATCAACGACTTCCACGGGTGGCTGCAGCCCGAGGGCGCCCTCGGCGGCGGTGCCCGCGTCGCAGCCCTCGCTGCCGCCCTCCGCGCCCGCAGCCCCGGCTCCTCGCTCCTCCTCGACGCCGGCGACGTCACGCTCGGCGCGCCCCCCATCTCCCAGCTCGTCAACGGCTCCAGCGCCGTCGACCTCTTCAACCTGCTCGGCGTCAACGTCAGGTGAGCCGGGAACCGGTTCTTCCTCGTCTGGTTCCGTTTCTCCGACGGTTTTTCTTCGGAATTACGTCATCTGGGTTCTGATTCCTTCTGGCAGCGTGTTTGGGAACCACGAGTTTGACCGCGGGCAGGAATCGCTGGCGGCCCGCGTGCGGCAGGCGAGGTTCCCGTGGCTGGGGGCCAACATCGTCAGAGACGGCGCCGAGCCGTGGGCGCACCCCGCGTGGGCGCGGCCCTACGCCACGTTCCGCCTGGCCACAGCCAACGTCACCGTCGGCGTCATCGGCGTCACGACCGAGGAGACGCCCGCAATCACCATGCGCGGCCTCGTCTCTGGTGCGGGGGGGGAGGGGACGGTTCTCCCGCCGGGTTTCGAGCGGGTTCTTCCGTTTTCCCTCCGCAGAAGCAATTGACTCGGGGGAACCGCGGCGCAGGGCTCACGTTCGTTGATCCCGTCGAGGCCATCGTGCACTACTACGACATTGTGAGGGAGCAGAGCGACATCGTCGTCGTGCTGGCGCACATCGGCATGCAGGACGTCGCCGGCGACGGGGCGACGTTCCTCGGCCTGCGGACCGTCGCCCGGCGTGTCGCCGCGCGCGGCAAGTACGTGCCGCTGTTCGTCGGCGGCCACGACCACGTGCTCGTCTGCCCGCCGATACGCCAGAGCGGCTCGGCGCTCGTCGAGGCGCAGGCGCACGGACACTACGTGGGGTCGGTCGACGTCGTGCTGGACACGGCCAACGGCACGGTGCTCTCGGTGGGCGCCGCCGCCCGCGTCGTCGACAACGCGACCGCCGAGGACCCCGAGGCCGCGGCGCTCGTGGCGCGGTGGGCCGCCAGCATCGAGCCGCTCGTGCGCGTGGTCGTGGGTACGACCACAGTCCCCCTGGTCAGGTCCGACAAGTCCGACGGCACTATGGTACGCCCCCACGTTCTCGCCCTCAAGTACTCTTGCTCTGCCCTCTGGCCGCGCCACCACCACGCATCCTCGCTCGCTTGCACTCAACTCTCGCCCGCGGTGTGGCGATGACCACGTGAGCGCAGGGGAACCTGGTGTGCGACTCAATGCTGTGGTACGCCAGGAGGATGGAGGAAAGGGGTGCGACGCAGATCTGCTTCATGAACGCTGGCGGCATTCGCACCGACCTCGGCCTCGGCGGGAAGCCTTCCAGAGAGTGAGAGCTCACACAGCAAGAGCCCACCACCCAGCGTTCGCGGGACTGACGGGAGGTGGGCCACCCCGTGCCCCTGCGCAGCATCACGTGGGGGGACACGTACAGCGTCCTGCCGTTCGACAACACGCTCGTCGTCATGAACCTGACGGGGTTCGACGTCCTCGTGGTCCTCGAGCGCGGCGCCAAGCTGACCAAGGGCCTCGTGGCCACCGCGGGCCTCACGTACAAGTGGTGGAACACCGCCGCGAGCTACGGCGTCACCGACGTCATGGTCGGCGGCAGGCCGCTCGACTACAGGGCCTCCTACAGGTGCCCCCCACCCTCTCCGTGCTCTCGCGTGCCGCGGCTGGGCTCAGCGCTGCTCGCTCGCAGGGTCGTGACGAACAACTTCCTGGCGCAGGCGGGAGACAGCTGGGCCGAGTTCGAGCACGGCGTCGACGTGTCGTACTCGCCCAAGACCGACTCGGAGGTGCTCGACGAGTACATCGCCACCGGCCTCCACGGCCGCATCACCGCCAGGTCCATCGCGATGGGCCGCGCGACGAGGGTCGCGGACGTGGTACTCTCAGCCCTCCCATCCCCTTCTGCGCCGTCTGACCCAGCCCTCTGCAGTCTGCAGGCCTGCGCGTGGCCCCGCTGCTCGCCGCCGCTCTGGCCCTGGTCCGCCTGGCGTGCTGGTAGTGTTGCAGCTCCTCTCCCCCTTTGGCGCATGCCTCCTGGATGCCCGCTGGCGTGTGCTTTCTACATAGAACAAACGGCGCCTGCATTCGAACAGCCCGTCGATTGGCATCGCTAAGTGCTACAACTTAAGGGTTTACTCTATCGGTGGTGTTGCGTTGTCCGGCGTGGGGCGTCTGAGAGCGCAGCAGCGCTCAGATGAACGTCGTCGTGGCCTCGCCCCTGTTTCTGACGTCGCGGCGCCTCGCGGGGTGCGGCGACGACGACGACGAGACGAGCGACGGCGACGCCGAGGTGGCCCTCACGAAGCTCTCGTCGAGGGGGTCCAGTGCAGGCGACGCCGGCAGCTCCGGCGGCTCTCCCACCGAGCACGACCTCTTCCTGTGCTGGTCGATAACCCGCCGCACCGTCGGCGACGCCCCCGCCAGCGCGTTGGCCGGCACGGGGTCCGGGTACTTGCGCGGCACCGGGCATATCGTGTGCGTCCTCCCCCTCTCGCCGCCGCCGCCCTGCTGCTGCACCTGCGCGTTGTACAGCGCTGCCCGCTCGATGATCGTCAGCCCGAGCCCCTCGGCCGAGGAGAGGATCGAGAGCTCGGGCGTCTTGCGCTGCTGCGCGAGCTCCTTGACCGGCAGCGACGCCCTCCGCGCGTGCGTCGGCGTCCGCGGCGGGACCTCCGAGTCCGCAGACGCCGCCATCGGCTGCGCCGCCGCTGCCGCCGTCGCCGTCGCCTTCGCGCCGCGCTGCTGCTCGTCCGCAGCGCCTGCGCACGCCAGCGGCGCCGACTCGTCGCAGCACCCGGACGACTTGGAGAGCGACGCGGATCTGCGGTGCTGCTTCTTCGCGGGCGCCGCCGCTGGCGCCGCGCCCGCGCTGAACTTGCGCAGCTGCAGCAGCGGGGTCGCGAACGCGAGCACCGACGGGATCTTGCGCGGGGCCTCGGACGACGCCTCGGGCGACGTCCTGGCCTCGCTGTCCTCTGCCGAGTCGGGCGACGACGCCGCGCCCTCGTCGTCTCCGCCCGCTGCTGCCGCCGGCGAGTCGGCCATCACCGCGCGGTAGTCGTACAAGACGACCGACTCCCTCTTCTTCGTCCGCTTGACCGACTCGGGCGCTGCGGGCTGCGCGGGGGAGGTGAGAGACGGCCGCCGGGCGTGCGGCGGGGGGCGTGCCCTGAGCTGCGAGGACTTGAGCGCGCCGTCGATGGCCTCGCGCAGGCAGCCGACCCACACGCGCACGTCGTCGGGGCTCTGGAAGAACATCGTGAGCTCCGCCGCCGTCTGCACGTTGGCCACCCTGACCTCCTCTGTCGGGGGGACAGCGCACCCAAGTCAGCTGCTGCAGCTGTGCCCCCTCTCCCCCTTCCCCTTCCTCCCCCTCTCCCGAGCTCGCCTGCCCTGCCCGAGTCGAAGATCGACATGCCCTTGGTGGGGAACGACGCGAGCTCCTGCCACTGCTCGTCCTTCTCCCTGCACGCCAGCACCACGTTGTCGAACACGATGATGCGGTTGCCCTGCGCGCGCAGGCCGCCCGCGTTGAGAGCCGCGCATGCAATGCAGGGCAGCGAGGGCGAGTGAGGGGGACCGCTGCTCGCCTTCTCGCGGACGGCGGGGTCCTCCTTGCTGGTGATGAGGAGCTTGGCGTGGCCCTCCTTGAGCAGGACGCTGCGCGAGGCGACGAGGTCCCACGGGGCCGAGCGCCAGGTGAGCGTCGGGAGCACCTTCTCGACGAGGAACACCAGCGTCGCCCTCTCGCGCGTCCGCACGTTCACCTCGCGCAGCACCGCCTGCATCGCCTCGAGCGCCTTCGCGAGGCTCTCGTAGTCCTTGTGCGCTGCAAGGGCCGCAGGTGTCAGCCGAGGGCTCGCTGTGAGAGAGCGCGAGGGCGAGGCGTCGTGTGGGCACTCTGGTCGGTGTACTTGACGAGGTCTGCCAGGAACAGCGGGTACTTGGTGATTCGCTGTGAGCCGTAGAGAGCGAGCGGGAGTGCAGGTGAGATGGCCGCCTGTGGGTGCTGCTGTGGCCTACCTGTGTGGGCTTGATGAGGTAGGCGCCCAGGTCGAGGTTCCTCATCATGCGGTGGCCAAACTGCAGCCTCTGCGGGGAGCGGTGGGTGGCAGGCTCAGAGTGGGCCGACGGGCACGCGTCGCACGCACCTCGACGAGGTCCCGGAACTTGGGGTTCTTGGACGCGTTTCTGACGATTTCGGTGCCCTGCACCTGGTTGCGGCAGTAGTCGACGTAGGCCTGCACCATGGCGGGCATCCGCTGGAGGAAGACGAGGCCGACGCACTGCTCAGAGGCCTGCAGGCGCATCTCTCTGCTGAGGGCGCTGCTGAGGTCCCGCGACACGGCCTGCAGCCGCGGAACGCTGCCGAACACCAGCTGCACGTCCTGCGGGGCCAGCAGCCCCGATGACTCCACCTCCGCGTGCCAGACGCTCTCGATGAGCGTCAGGTCCTTGTAGTACTCCTCCTCTGTTCCAGATTCCAAAGATTCAGATATCGATCGGGAGATATAGGTATCAGGATCGACAAAGATCCAGGAATCTGGGAAACCTGTCTCGTGAATCTCCTCGATGAGCCGCTGCCGGTACTGCATGCGGTCCCGCAGTCGCCATGTATTGGCGATCTCCTCGAGGCCCGCCCTCTCGCTTTTGAAGAACTCGTCGACCGCGCCCGCGAAGTCCGACTTGGCCCGCGCGCAGGCGGCGTCCAGGTCCTTCCCCTTGGAGACATCGAACCGCTGTTATCCGCAGGCAGAGTTGAGTGTGCAGCTTCAGCGAAAGACCCCACGTCCCAATGCCTCTCATCCGTGCAATTGTGTTTTCATGTGGGAAATCTGTCAGTCATCCTGTCGGTATTATCCCGAAGTATCCGGAATTACAGCGAAATCACATGGAATCAGGAGGTCGGCGAATCTGCCGTTCCCTCTGGGAGCACTGCAGAGGGGCTGCGGGTCTCCCTGCCAGTACCGCGGTTCGCACGCATCTCGCGTCGGATCACACGTGCACACGCTCACGCATGCGTACACACGGCCACACGGCCATAGGGAGCAGGGATCGGCCGCCTTCGCCCCGGTGGGGGGGCGTACGAGGGCCGCGTCGAGCAGATTCGCGATGACGGGGCGCAGCGAGTCGCAGAGCTGGCTGACGCGGCGCTCGAGGTCCGCCGCCCCGGGGACGGCCGCCCCCGCCGGCGCCGCTGGCGGCGGCTGGTCTGCGGCCGGCGTGCCGGGCGCGGCCTCCGGGACCGCCCCGGAGCGCCGGCGCGACAGCCCCGCTTTGATCATCGAAGGAAATTGCTCAAAATTGCTCAATCTGCCCCGAATTGGCCCAGAAGATACTTCGCGGCAATATCTAATGGCTGGAAAGTGGAAACGCCGGCGAGGGGGGAAACCGCAACGGCCGCGCGCCGGACCCAAGCGGCTTGTCTGGGCCAGCAGGCCGAGCGCAATGGAACCAGAATACTGTCGCAGGCGATAAGATGGTGACGTCAGTACACGTAACTAACGTGCAATTCAATTGCCAGAAATAGCACCGGAGGGTGTCGGCGTGGCACGGGGGGCTCTCTGGGGTTCGAAAAGGATGCTGCGTGTTCTCTCTTCAGGGGGAGCGATGGTCTGTGGTGGTGCGTTGGGTTCCGAGAGAGCCAACCCGGGGTCAGCGTGTGTTCCGTACGGTCAGAGCATCCTTCAGTGTGGCTGTTAAACAAAGTGGAGGGGAGACTGAGGCAGCAGCGCTGCAACGAGGGGGTCAGCTCTATCTGAAAGAGCAGCGGACGGCCCTCTGCGCAGCTGCCAGACCCCTGTCGGGGGGACTGCATGGCGGCCCAAGCGAATCGCGGTGCTACAGCAGCAGCGACTCCTCGTCCATGCACCCCATGTGCTGCTTGAACGCGCCCATCTGGTCCATAGCGATCTATCTACACCGAATTCAATGTTGTGAGAGAAGTTGAATTTTGAATTCGGTTTGGGGGGGGGGGGGGGGCAAAAAAGCCAACCCCCACCCCTGCCCGGCACGCACCCGAACATGAGGTCCTCGGGGATGGAGGCAAAGTGGCCGTCGAGGGGCAGCTTGTAGCGCTCGGCGTCCATGGTCAGCGTCTTGAGCTTGCGCTCCTCGGCCCTCACGCGCTCGTTGAGCCACGCGATGCGCTGCTCGGCCTCGCGCGCCTCGTGCTCGGCCTGCGACTGCTGCTCGCACGCCTCGGCGCCCGCGTCGCGGGCGTACTCGCGCCTCTCGCTCTCAAAGGCCTCCCTCAGCTCGGCCGGCAGCGAGCACGGCACGCGATCTGCCCCCCAATTCCCCGCATTAGCAATTGGCCATTTCGACTTTCAATTCGGCAATCGCAGTGAAGTGGACGAAGCACGGGAAGGCGCTCACCGAGGGTCTTGTCGGTGCGGGGCGTCACGCGGCGGCGCTTGGGCAGGGGCTCGGCGGCAGAGTCAAAGTGCGCGGGGCTCGGGCTGACGCAGGGGCTCACAGAGGCGTCCGACTCGACGGCCGACTCGTCTCCCGAGAAGAACACCGACAGCGGGCTCTCGTCCTCGTCAAACAGCGACGCCGCAGACGGGCTGCTCTCCACGACCTCCGCGGCCGGGGCTGCTGCTGCAGCCGCTGCCGCTGCGCGCACAGGGGCCGCCAGGGCGCCCATCACGGGGCTCGGCGAGACGCAGCAGCGCTGCTCGGGGGTCGCCGACAGCGCGGGGGACGACTGCTCCTGCGGGGCCTGCTGCTGCGCCGGACGCTTGTTGCGACGCTCCTGGGGAGCGGGGCACGCAGGGCTCGAGGCCCATGCAACGGCGCAGATCACCTGCAGGGAACAGCGGGAGAGGGGGGACAGAGATCGCGAAATTCAGAGATGGGCGATTGGGGCCGGAAGGGGCGCAAAGCGGACCGCAGAAAGAGCAGCCATAATCTCAGGGTTGGTGGTGGGGATGTTGCCTCCGCTGGTGGCGTCCGCGGCCGGCTTACCCTCCTCCGCTGCGTCGGCCGACTGCATTGTGGGCGGCGCGGCGTTTTTGTTTTAGAAGAGGGGAAGGGGCGGGCGGGGGACGGGGTTCGAAATTGGGAAGCAGAGGACCGACGTGGTGGGCTCCTCAATTCGAAATGTGAATTAAAACGAGGAAAAAAGGAGACAAGTGCGAGAGAGCGCGCGCGGACCTCCATCGGCGACCTGGAGCCCGGCGCGAGCACCAGGTGCTGCTGCGCGTGCATCGACCTCGGCACAGCATGCTGCTCGAGCCCCGCCGTCGCCACGACGACGCCCGCGATTTCCTTCTCCTTCTCCGCCTTCAACTAAAACGTCACGCCACGTGCGCGCCGACGGCGACGCCGCGTCAGTCCACGAGCGAGGGGGAAAAACGGGATATGGCGGGGGGGGGGGGAAGGGGTGTGTGTGCGCGCACGTGGACTTCGAGCTCGCGAAGGCGGTTGAGGGCGGAGACGGCCGAGGGCGAGGAGACGACCTCCGAGAGCGGCGACGAGGCGTTGCCCGCGATGCCCTGCACGACGGCGTCGGCGGCCAGCGTCTGCGGGCCGCAGAACTTGATGAGCTCGATGTGAGAGACGAGGAACTGGTCGAGGTTCTGCTGCTGGTCCAGGCAGAGGTTCGGGCTGTTCCACAGGATCGCCTCGAGCAGCGCCAGCACAAACACGGGCGCCGAGAATCTCATCGTGTGCGCACTCCTCATATCTTCCCTTCCCCTTGTTCGCTTCTGCGCGCGGGTCTCTTTTTTTGCTCTCCGGGTTCGGGTTCGCCTGCGGCGGCGAGGTGTCTCGTGGGGTCGGCGCGGGCTTTTGAGCTTGTGCTCGGGTAAACTTTTTTTTTCTGCTTTCTCGGACCTTTCCGAGTGCTTTTTTTTGGTGCCCCCCGCACGGCGCGCCCGCACAGCGGAAATATCGCGCAAACCGACGATATCTCTATCTTTTCTGGAGGAATACCTGCGAAAAAGCCTGCCGCTTGCATGCCCGATCAAACAATTCCGGGGAGACAACTCCCAGGTCTGCACAGACCCACCGCCGCCGCACGGAGATCCCTTGTGGCTGGCGGGGGAGGCCGGCAAAAAGACAATCCCATCAGGCAGGAATAACCCCGATTTTTCTCGACAACCAGCACAAATCCCACGGGAAGTGGGGCTTTTCCTCGCGGGCACAGCGGTGCTCCAGCTCGCCCGGGGGCGCTGTCTCCCACCGAGCCCGTCAGGGGAGTGCAGAGAAATCAGGATATATCTTTTGGGGGGTTGGGTGAATCTGCTGGCGTTACTTCTTCTGTGAGCGCACCGGTCTTTCCCCTCTTTTGTGCATCCCACACGGGAAGAGGGGCTTTTTTAGGCGGTAGCACCGAAATAAAGACAGTTGCACCATCAACGCCTGGCCGCTGCCTCGCACGCACCGACGGACGCGCGCACGCACGCACACACTCCGGCACCCAGGCACGCGAACCTCCCCGCGGCCCCTTTCTGCTGAAAGGTACACTCGGAACTTCTCGTATCTTTTGCTGCACAAATACCCTGACTGCTGTTAAAAAAACCGACCTAGCAGTTCATCAGTGCCAAACAGACCCCAGCGCCACCATGGAGAGGCAGCTCCCGCAACCGCGACCCTTTCCCCTCGGTGCGCCCGCCAGCGCCACCTCACGCCACGTGTTTCCCCATCCGCACCCCCCACGGCTCCCAACGCGCCACACACACTCGCGGTGGGACGGGAGACTGCAGACTGCTGGGTGACTTTAGAATCTCAAATATCAACTGGACGTGTGTTTTTTTTGCGGATTGCAGCGAATTCGCCCTCTTCGCCCGAATTTGACTCACCGCCCACTTCTCCGCTCCTGCCTCTCCGTCTCCCCCCTCCTCCCCTCCTCCCCGCCCGCCACGCGATGAACCCCGCAGACCTCTCTGTGCTCGGGCAGCGCGACGAGAAGCGCCCGCGGCTGTCTGACGGCGGGGCCCCGGCGTTTGTGTCGCCGCTGATGGGCGAGCTGCCCGCGCCGCTGGCGCCCTCGCTGATGATCCCCGACGCCGCCGCCTTCAGCAGCCCCTTCGTCTCGGCCCTCTCGGTGACCCCGCGCACCTCCATGACCGACCTCGGCGTCGGCATGGCCCCGCAGCAGCCGCAGCAGCAGCCCCCGTTCCTCGCCCCCTCGCCGCAGGCCCCCGCGCCCATGGCGGCAGCGGCAGCGGCGGCTCCGCAGGCCGCGGCGGCGGCAGCGGCGCCGCTGGCACCGGACTCGACGATGGGCGAGGGCTGGTTCGAGATCAATGTCATTGTCTACAACACGTCCAAGCAGAGCTCGGGTGCGCGCAGTTATGACCTCTTTTCCTTTGCGTTCTCCCGTCATCTATGACGAAGCTATCACATCACGGGGGAATGGGGGAATTCCCGGGGAAAACCGCGATATTTCCCGACCGCCGTGGCAGGGAAAATGCAGCAAACTCCGGCCAAACGGGAATTGGGAAATTGCCTGCGTTGACGTGCTGCTGACGGGCGGATGGCGCTCTCTCCTTTCGTCGCAGCAGGGCCGCACCCGTACCAGTGCGGGTACCCCAAGTGCGGCAAGGGCTTCACGGACAGGTCGAACCTCATCACGCACATCCGCATGCACACGCAGGAGAAGCCCTTTGTCTGCCCGCAGTGCGGGCGCGCGTTCCGGCACAAGTCGACGCTCCGCGACCACAGGCACACGCACAGCGGCGCGCAGCCGTACGTGTGCCACTGCGGCAAGAGATTCAGCCAGAAATCGAATCTGCAGCGCCACCAGAAGATCCACACGGGCACGACGCCATACAAGTGCAAGCTCTGCGGCAAGCAGTTCAACCAGTCGTCGAACCTCAAGACGCACATGAACTCGAAGCACCACGAGGAGATGGCGCAGGAGGCGCAGCAAAGACAGGCGACGCATTAGGATTATCTTGATTCCAGGATCTCGTAGAGGAGATATCGGCATCTTCATTGGACTCCATCACATCAACTCCCGGATAGAGCGACCCTCGTGGGTGGACAATCGGGGCACACGCTTGCTGCACTCGAATACCAAACAATAGGCAGAGTCAATTTTTAAAACTCCCCCTTGCCTCCCGGCGCCGTTCGGTATCTTTCCCAGATCTTTCTGATATTTTTACTGGTGTGGGATTCCGCCAATGGAACACCACACGCGCAGAACATGCGCACGCAATGCCAGCGGCGGCCCTGACACCCGCACAGCCGCCAGTCGCTTCGTTCCCGTGCATTTTCTGGCGCGAGGTGCTTTCGGCAAAGTGTTCAGGGGCACCGACACGCTGACCCACACGGAGGTGCGCACTGGCTCACCAGAACGGCACCGCATTCCAAGCGCGACAGGGTTCCGGATTTTTGTCGGTTCCGGCATCGGTGTGGCGCCTTCTGCCGGGGATCGCCCGCTTTCATAAACGGCGCCGATCGACATCTGACGATTGTGAACGGGCAGGTGGCGATCAAGGTCATCGACCTCGAGGAGGCCGGCGAGGAGGTCGACGACATCAAAAACGAGGTCATCTCGCACGGCTCGGTGCGCCTTCCAACCCGAGCAACTTCCCTACATCAGCAACAATAACCGACGGTTGTACCGATGGAACCGGCGATCTCTTCCCTTTTTGAAACTGGCAGGTCTGCTGCCCGCACGTGGTGCGGCTGCTGGGCGCGTTTGCGGTCGGGGCGGAGCTGCGGATCGTGATCGAGTTCATGGACGGGGGTAGCGTGTCGGACCTGCTGGCGATGGGCGACCTCAGCGACGCGCAGATCGCCGCCGTGCTGCAGCGCGTGCTGGCGGCCCTCGAGTACCTGCACGCCGAGCGCCGCCTCCACAGGGGTGCGCAGCAGACCGCAGCGCCCCCGCTGACGCCGCCCGAGCAGACATCAAGGCGTCCAACATCCTGCTCTCCCAGCGCGGTGAGGTCAAACTCGGCGACTTCGGTGCCTCGTGCCAGATAACCGCAGGCCAGAAGCGGAAGACCATCATCGGCACCGTGCGCATTTTCTCTGCTCCTGCGCCGTTTCCGCAGCTGCGCTGACACTCTGCGGTGCTCAAGCCGTACTGGATAGCCCCCGAGGTCATACGCCAGGACCTCTACGACGAGAAGGCCGACATCTGGTAGGCCGGTCTTTCCTCTATAGAAACAAAGGCAATCAACTGATTTGTGTGGCTTCTCAGGTCGCTAGGCATCACCGTGATTGAGATGGCCGTCGGGGCACCGCCGCACTCGAGCCTCCCGCACCACAGGGCGCTGTTCAAGATCGCCACGTCCCCGCCCCCGGTGCTGGCGGGCGAACGCCCGCAGCCCCTGCGCGACTTTGTGTCGCAGTGCCTGAGGGCCGACCCCTCGATGCGCCCCAGCGCCAGCGCCCTCCTGCAACACGAGCTGCTGCGCGAGCCCATGCCCGCGTCTGTGGTGGCGCAAGCGGTGGCCAACTACCGCAGGTGGCGGGAGGAGCAGCCCGCCGACGGCTCGGGCTCGGAGAGCGGCGCCGAGGAGAGCGCGACAGAGGCCGCTGCGGGGGTGGAGTTCGTCTACGAGAACGTGTCCGAGGCGTCTGCAGGCGCGGGCGAGGGTAGCGACGATGAGGAGACGCAGGAGGACAGGGAGGCATCTGCGCTGATGTCGTCCATCGACGTCGCGGAGCGCCTCGGGGCTTCTGGGGACCAGAGTCCGCGTGCAGACGAAGCCAGCAGCCCCTCGCCCGCTCCGGACGAGGCGGAGGCTCAACCAGCAGCAGCGGCCGCTGTTGAGCCCAGCGCGCAGCTGGCGCATACTGCCGAGAGCCCTCCGCCAGAGTACTCCCCAGTGGACCCTGTGGCGAAAAAGAAACACAGGAAGGCACGCAAGCACCGCCGCGAGGAGCACTCCAAGGGCACTACGGACGAGTCTCCCCGCGAGAGCTCGGAGGGAGAGCACAGCGCCCCACAAGGAGCGGTCAACGCCACGAAGTGCAGTGCGCACGAGGAGGAGAGGCAGCAGCCCACAGAGCCACAGCACCAGCAGCAGCAGCAGCCGCAGTCGCAGAGGTGGAGCAGAGGGACCGTGCACGCCAGGAAGAGGTCGTTCGGCCTGCACAGGCAGCTCTCGACACCGGACCTGGCGGCAGCAGTGGCAGCGACACCAGGCTCTCCGCCTCCGACGACGTCGCCCCAGCACCGCGCGGACCCCGAGTTCAGGCCGATGGACGTCAAGGCCAAGCGCAGGACGCTGGCGCCGGACCTCGTGGCAGCGGCCGAGTGGGTGCCCGCGACGCACGTCGGCGGCAGCAAGAGGGAGCAGCTGCGCGCGATGCTGCGGCAGCAGGACATCGAGCGCAAGAGGTGCCACGCGCGGCTCGAGGAGCTGCGGCAGCGCAAGGGCACTCTGCACACGCCGCGGCAGTCGCTGATGCAGTTCGTCGCCGAGGTCTCGGGGTCGCCGCTGCGGATGCCCCCCAAGTCCATGGTCGACGCGGTCCCCGCCATCACGCCGTTCGCCGAGAGCGGGCTCGGCGACGGCGCAGAGGGCGCGGGCGCACCGCAGCGACGGCACGAGAAGAGCAAGGGCAAGAAGAGGGCGACGGCCGACAGCGGGGCGCACGAGGCGCTGCGCGGGGGCATCGACAGCCTCGTCGCCAGGTACCGCAAGGAGCCGGAGCTCGTCGAGCAGCTGCGCAGGATGCGCGACCTGGCGAGCGCGGTCGAGGCGACGCACCCGGGATTCAGCTCGCGGCTCAGCGTGGCGCTCACGGCAACACTCGCCGCGGCAGACCGCCCGTCGTCGTCGTAGAGGCACGCTCGTGAGAGGCGTGCCGCGAACAGGGGGCCGGTCCCCCGGCACAAGTGGATCAGTGCTGGGGGAGGCTGAGAGACCCCACGTGAACTCGGGCACAACATAGCAAACGCAAAAAAATCGCAGATAGGCCTTCAGTTTCTTTATCAAGATGCAGGATACTGGGGATATCAATTCCTGGAACTGAATAATATCTTATCATTATTTCCCTCCCTACACTAGTCGCTGAGGCTCCTTCCTGGCTGGGGCGAGACCAGCGACAGCGCACAGACCACCCGGGGCGACCACCAGACTGCGTCCTCCTCCATCGCCTGCAGACCGATCCCCGAGCTGCGGGTGGCAGCAACGCGTGTGGTCCTCGGCGACCTGGACGATCTGGGCGACCACAGTGGTCTGTGCCTGCGTGCTGGTGGGTAAGCGAAAGGCCATGGCGGTCCGCGGGCTTCACGTTGGCACCCGGGCTGCCACGAGACCACTTTTTGCCACGCCCCTCGAGCTCGCGGACCCGCATTCCCCTCTGCTGTGTGCCACTTCACAGCGAGTTAATTGCGACATCCTGACAGATTCAATCCCATTTCCCTCTGAGAGCTACAAACGGCATTCTCAGTTCATCTCGCTCAAGATGGCTGCCCTCTCGCCAGTCGCATCCCTGATCCCAGGCACCTCTGCGTGGTGTGCCCGAACCTCGTGGTGCCTCTTTCTCCATGCCCGAGCGATAAAAGACGCTGCGGAGACCCCACGTGACGTGTCACACGGTAGTATTCAACCGTGACATCAGCGGCGTCGACCGAGGTATGCCTGCGGCTTATGCGTGGCGCGGCCATCAGAGACAGCTCGGCAGGCGAGTCGCACACAGGAAACGGACTGTTTTGCCTTGACCCGCGGCTATTCGTCATCGGTTACGTGGCCGCCCCGTGGTGTCCCCTTCCTCTGTCCCACTAATCCTTCCTTTTTTCTCTTAAGCCCTCTTGTAGGCATCAGCTTCACAGGATGGCTTTTGGCGCCTTCGCGCTCGCGATCGTCGTCAGCGTGGTTGCGTTCGCCGCTGGGGCAGTGGTCTGCTGCCTCTACGGCTTCCCGACGCTGGTCGCCGTCAGCGTCATCGCCGCCTCCATCGTTGCCGCGGGTGCGTTTGTTTTCCCGCTTCTGTTCTTGTTTGATTTGCTGTCGTTGAGCTTTGAGTTTTGCATCCGCCCTGGGGTCGCAACACGAGGGCAGGGCATGTGGATGTGGTTTGCTCTCTTCTATCTTGGCGGGTCACCCGAGAGGCTCTGCTGTTGTGTTTGGGTCGAAGGCCGGGGCTTTGTATTCCCGCGGATTTTCGCTCACACGGAGGCTCGCATGCGCAGTGGGGGCACTGTGCTCGCGGATCGGAAGGACCTTGTGGGTCTCGCGCAAGGTCTTCCCAGCTGTCGCGGGGCCGTTGGGCGTCGCCGGGGGCAATGCTGCGGGCCCCCGGGGCGCACCGGTACCTGCGGGCACTAGAGGCCCCATTTTGCTGTCTCATGTGCGCTTCCCCCATCCCCGGGACACCGATACACACGAGCCTCGGAAAGGCCCTACGGGACTCACCGTCGCCCGCGGCTTCGGTGGTTCAATTTGAATCATCCAATTAAATTGAATTGAATTGACAAAAACCGCCCGAACGCGGCAAATTTCATTTTTCCAAATTCAATCGATTAGGTTTTCATTTGAAAATCGGTTGATGCAATAACACACTCTTATGTGCAGGTCCATCCGTCGTCTGGTCGTTCGTCACATCGCTGGCCGTCTTCCTCGGCGGCGTCGCTGTCGTCGATGACACCGATGGCGTCGTCTGGGATGCGTACGACTCCCATTCGGGCTCCAGCGGCAAAACTGCGCCGGTCATCGTTGTCGACTTCATCTGCGAATGGGCACACGCCGCGCCTCGTTGCCTCCGGAGAAACTCGGTGCCAGGGAGTGGCCTCATCGCCAACGTCGCTACCGTCGCCTCCGCAGCAGCGTGCGCAGGTCCCCACGGCGTCGTCGTCGGAGTACGTCACGCCCGTGTGGGACCTCTACACTGCCTACGTCGCCGCGGGCCGCAGGGAGGCCTCGGAGGGCCTGGCGCAGCCGCCCTGGACGGACGCTGCGCGGCCGAGCAGCCAGGTGCCCCCGTTCCGTGCCGGCCTGCCGTCGCCCTGCGCCAGCCCCTACACCTTCTCGCCCGGCCCGAGCTGCCTGACGGCGTCGCCGTTCTCGACGCATGGCAGCCCCAGCTCTGGCGAGGCCGTGAAGCAGCTGCCCGTCGAGTTTGGGGCCTCGTTCGTGCGCGAGCACGAGGTCTGTGCCGTCGGGGAGCGCTCGAGGCGTCGGTCTGCCCCTGGTATTCCGCGGCAGACTCTGTGCTCGGCCTCGCTCGTGCCCTCCAAGCCTCGGGCCAAGCCGTCGGGACCTATGGTGGCGAAGCTCCGTATTCAGACGCAGTGCGGGGTCGCTGTCGATCCGGTGGCCCAGGCGAAGGAAGAGGCTGCCTGTCCCCAGGTTTCGTCCGCGACTCCTGACTACGTCCCTGGCGAAAGGCGAGTGCCCATGGCAACGGGCAGGCCGCGCGACATCGCGGAGAAGGCGGCCAAGACGCACAGCAGCCCGCAGGCGAGGCCGACCGCGATGAGCGCCAAGGCGAAGGAGATGCCCCGGACAGAGCCCCGCGCCGGACAGGCCAAGAGCCAGACGCACTCGCTCAGCAGGGCCCCGCTGGCACCTTCTCCGCCTTCCGCCGTTGTCTCGGCGCTGCCCGCGGCCAAGGAAGTCGACACGGCGCCCGCCAGCGAGACCACCGCGGAGTCGGGGGTGGTGGGCGAGCACGCGAGGGAGGTCGGCCAGGCGCTCGCGGCACCCAGGAGGCCGCCGCCCGGCAGTCGTCTAACACCATCCACTCGGAGCCCGCGCAGCCTGTACACACCAGCCGAGCGCTCACGGGCGTCTGACAGCACTCGAGCAGGTGGTCGAGGGCGAGCGCGCGTCGCAGAAGCCCACGCTGGACGCCGGCCCCGTGGTGCCCAACGAGCAGACTGCTGCGCTGGCGATCGACGCGGCGGTGGAGGAGGCCACCCAGGTGATGGAGGACGAGCCCCTCGGTGCGCCGGCTGCGGAGATGGGACTGTCGCCGCTCGAGGAGGTGCACCAGCCGCCGATCTCTGTCGCTGGCGAGGCGCCGCAGCCGCCTGTGGAGGTCCCCCAGCGCTCGTCCGAGGCTCAGGTTCTGGCGGCGGAGAGCGCGTGGCCCTCGCCCGCTGGCCCCTTCTCGCCGCAGCCGCAGGGGCTGCAGGCCGTGTCCGGTTGGGCCCCTCAGCTGCTGTCGGCGAGTTACACAGTCGCTGCCGCACCGCCGCTGCCTCAGATGGCCGGCGAGGTTCCCGTACAGGGCGCCCAGAGCGCGTGGCCCACGTCCGCTGAGGCCCCCATCGCCTCGCCGCCGCTGGGGCTGCAGTTCGCGCCCTCTGCGTTGGCGTCGCTGCCGTTGACGGCTCTCGCAATCGGCGCGGTGCTGGAGGAGGAGGAGGAGAGCCCCGCTGCAGACTACGCCCCGCGCGTGTATCAGACGGCCTGTCAGCAGCAGCAGGCGGCGGCAGTCAGCACGTGGCAGAC
This sequence comes from Mastigamoeba balamuthi, assembly GCA_902651635.1. Lineage (NCBI taxonomy): Eukaryota > Evosea > Mastigamoebida > Mastigamoebidae > Mastigamoeba > Mastigamoeba balamuthi. The sequence goes on from CACRSC010000028.1 coordinate 393,311, forward strand.
GGCCTCCCAGGCCGCGTGGGAGGCACAGGGGGTGCCCGCGGCGCAGTGGGGCTCGTTCATGGCCTCGGGCGTTCCCTCGGAGCTCATGCCGCTGCCCGACTCCGCCTCGTGGGCTTCCGTGGCAGCAATCCGCAGCAGCGCAGCGCAGCAGCAGCCGACGGGGGTGGCGTTCAGCGGGGCCGCGGGGACACTGACCCCTCAGACCGCGCAGATCGGCGCTTCTTCCGAGGTCACCGTGCAGCTGCAGGCGCTCGCCGACGCGCAGCAGCAGCACGTGAGCGTGGCGGCCAGCGCCGAGACGCAGAAGGCGGGCGGAGCTCCGGCGGAGGACCAGACGGACCCGGTCGCGACCAAGAGGGGGCTGGAGGAGCTCGAGTCCTCCGCGGGCAGCTCGCGGCGCGCCAAGCTCAGGAGGACGGACCAGGAGCCTGCCTCCGAGGCACCTTCGACGGCGGTGGCCGCGGCAGCGCCTGCAGAGGCGGCTCAGGGCGTCCCCCCGTCGCCCAGGCCTGACCGCCAGGAGGCCACGGGCCCCAGGAGGGTGCCCGAGCGGAGCCGGACGCCCGACAACCAGCCCCAGATAAGGCGCCTCAGGAGGTCCGAGCCCCCGGCTCGCGTGGCGGCCCCGGCAGCAGCAGTGCCCGCGGCGTCGGTGCAGAGCGCCGCTGTGGCGTCGCCCATCGCGGAGGGCCAAGAGGCCTCCGGAGTGGCCGCCAAGAGGGTGCTCGAGCGGCCGCAGTCGCCCGACGCCCAGCCTCCGAGCACGCGCGTCAGGACCTCGGAGCCCTCGCCGCCCGTCGCCGCAGCCTCCGTCGCCACGGACACCGCCGCCGCAGACACAGTCGCTCCTGCAGCAGCAGCTCCCCCCACAGAGGCGGCGGCCGCCGTCGCCGAGACGCAGGTGGAGGGCTCCCAGACCGCGTCGGGGGACATCTCCGGAGGCCTGGACGACCTGGAGCTTGAGAGGTACATGGACAACAACGCCGAGGGAGCCTGAGGAGGCCGTGCCTCGGAGTCGAAAACAAAGTGTAGTTGCGCGCCCTGTTTTGGTCTTGTGAGAAGTACCTGTCGCCTTCAAATTGTGTATCGTCTCCCTTGACTGGTGGCAAACAAAGACGTTTGGGTGGCGGTGGCTCTGTAGGGGGAAACCCAGCCCCGTACGACCAACCTATACACCAACTCCACATCGGAAGAACACCTTACAAGGATAGACTGCAGAAAGTCATGCTTGCAACAACACTGCTTTTATCTGCCTATCAACGCCCGCACAGCCGATAAGGGCAACGCCTACCCTCTCTACCCCAGAAAAGCACGCAAGCCGACGGGTCACGACGACCCAGCAGAGCAGGTTGGCTCCAGCGAGGGAGACAGGACGATCCTCGGCACGTCGCCGCCCGGGGCCGCCGGGTGGGCTGCCGACGCAGGCGCCCTCAGCAGGTCGATCTCATCGTCGGCCCCCGAGTTGTACGTTTCCGACTCGCACGCGGACTGCCCGGTCCCCTCGGACTCGTCGTCGTCGTCGTCGTCCCCGTCGTCCTCGACGCTGACGACAAGGGACCTCGGCGCCGCCGGTGCGGCCTCTGGCGGCGGCGTCAGCGTGACGGCGGGCGGCGGCATCGGCGACGCAGTGACTGCGGGCGGCGTCGACAGTGGGGCAGCGGGCAGCTCATTGGCGAGGCGCGTGAGGAAGTCGCGCAGCAGGGGCAGCGCCCCGAGGGACTCGACCGTCTCCTCCCGCGGGCGCAGCAGCGAGGGGGCGAAGACTATGACGAGGTTCGTGAGGCTCATCTTCGAGTGCTCGGCGTTCTCGGGCAGCGCCATGAACCGCATCAGGCCCATCAGCTTGGCCAGCACCCGCTTGTTCGGCTCGGGCACCTTCTCGAACACCACCATCGGCTGCTCCTTCCTCAGCACCGCGTCGCTGAGCGTGGAGGACCCGGTCAGCCAATTCGCCAATTCAATTGAGACTGGGGAGACGCGATCGCGCACTAGAGTGTGTAGGGGATGAGGGGCTCTGGGAGCGACGAGAGGCAGCGCTTGATGAGCTCAGCGGCCATCTCGGCGCTGTCGGGCATCTGCGTGTCGAGCCGCTCCATGGCCTCGTCGACGAGCGTCTTGGAGAGCAGGCTCTCGCGGAAGATGCCCTTCTCGCGCGCGCCCCCGAGGCTCACGAAGCAGTCGACCAGCCTCTCGATCGCCTCCATCGCGCACGCCGGCTTGGGCGACCTTGTGTGCGCTACCGCCGCCGTCGACGCGGCCGCCGCCGACACCGCGGGAGCCGGGGCGGTGGCCTCCTTCTTGCCCTTGGAGTTCCTGCGCAGCGTGAGGATCTTGCTGATTTTGCCTTTGCTTTTGCTGCGCTTGACGCCCGACTGCTGCTGGGCCTGTTGTTGCTGGTCCGCCAGCTGGGCGAGCTGCTGTTGCTGCTGCTGCTGCTGGGCCTGGGCCGCGCGCGAGAGGAGGCCGTTGCGGACCTCGCCCATGTCGGCGGCGACGTCGATCTTGGCGACCGACTCGGAGAAGGACTGCGCGACGACGGGCATCAGCGCGGCGCACTTGATCTCGGCCTCGGCCACGGTCGCGAAGATGGCCTTCATGCCCTCGAGCCTCTTCCTCATCGCCTCGTTGATCCTCTGCGCGTGCATGCCGGTCGTTGTTTTGTGCTCAGCTACTCTTTTGCTCATTTATGGCGCAAACAAACAAATTGAAATCGAGTTCATGCCTGTTTCGGAACAGGTCGTACTACCGATTTCCACTGGGCAAGCTCAATGGCCACCTTTATTCCGAACAAAAAACGACCAAAACCGAATGCGAACAATAAAAAGCAGAACAGAACAAAATCAACGGAAAACAACAAAGCAGAACAAAACAACGGAAACGCAGCAAACAGAACGCGGGGGTGCAGGCAAGGCGTACGCAGACGAGGTCGGGGACGTGCTTTTCTCTGTGGGCCTTGACGAGCTCCGCGTGGGCCCGCTCGTGCGCCTCGAGGGCCGCGTCGATGCGCGCGATCTCCTCGTCGAGCTTCACGACGTCCTTGGCGTGCCCCTTCTTCTCCCGCGCCTTCTCGCGGGCCTCCACAGCCTTGGCCCTGTCCTCGGCCATCTGCGCAGCCTTGGCCTGCGACGCCTCGATCTCGCGCTCCCTCTGCTCGCCCTCTGCCCGGAGCTGCGAGCGACAGGCGTTGTGAGGAGGGGGAGGGGGGCAGTAAAAATAATGGCGACGGCGGGAATCGAACGTTGGCACAGGAGCGGTTGAGGTCCGACTGCAGGGCGAGGAGGCGCTTGTGCTGCTCCTTGACGACGGTCATCAGGGCAAAGTAGGCCTCGCGCTCGGCCATCTTGCCCGCCTGCAGCGCGGCCCACATGTCCCTCACCGTTCTGGAATTCCCCCCATACCGCAGATTCAGAAAGATATCGCGGTTGGACGGGCTACGAAAGCGCTTCCGCGACAAAATCGCGCTCCCGGAATCAGGAATCACGTGGGATACGAAATCGGCAGGGGGATAATATCTAGATTCCAGGGAGGGACAGGGGGCGGGCGCACGGGTCCTCCGAGGGCCAGGCGGCGGGCAGCTTCATGAGGAGGGAGTTGGCGGTCTCGCCGCGCATGCGGGCGCTCTCGCCGAGGCGGCCGACGTGGACGCAGGCCTCGCGGATGGCGCGCTCCTTCTCGTCGGCGACGCCCAGCAGCGCAGCCCACCCGCTCGCCGCCACGGCCTGCTGGTGCGTGCCCTGCGCAGCGGGGGGTGCGTCAGGAACGGGGGCGTGGGGGGCACTGGGAGCGGAGAGAGAGAGGACCGCTGTCGACTGCTGCATCCCGCCGGGGCGAAGAGACGGTGAGGTGGTGCTCGGAAGCGATCCAGACGGTTTTTTTGAAGAGATAGGGGAAAGATACAGGGATCTCGGGGGATCCGGGAAACCCCACCCGCCAACCGCTTGCAGGGCCCGAGCCCGCTCCCGGGACCTCTCCCTTGTGGAACCCACAGCCCCGCTGCCCACCTGCTGTGCCCGTGCGAGAGTCCCTTGTTTGTTTCCTCCTTGTAGTAAGGCTCCCCTACAGCCGCAGCGGTGTTCTTCTGCTGTCAGTGTTTGCCCGCAGCTCGGATGAGCGCTCGCTCCTGCGTTGCCGTCGCCTCGCACCTCCACATGACGCCGCCACATCACCTGCCGACACCGGATTTGATTTTTCTCCAACGGCTTTTCACAACCGCAGCAGAGACCCGCAAGTGTGCCGTGGCCGACCATGCCGTGCCCCAGCCCTCTCGGGCGGCTGTCCTGCTGAGCACACCCACCCAGAGCTCCCCACAGCGCCCTGGTCCCCACCCACCGATGCGCGCAGACCTGCGGCAGTTGCTGATGCGTGTCACCTCCCCTGCCCTTGCCAGCGTCATCCACGTAGGACCACGCCACGTTACGTCCTCGCGGGAGATGGCACCGCGTCGCGGGTGTGACATCACCGGCCGAGCCTCGAGGGTCGCATCGCGTCGCCGTCGCACCGACGTGGCGTGACATGACGTGGCACACATGACGTCACGCCGTCGCCGGTCTGGGGTACGGGCCCGCCAGGCGAGCTGGGCGCGAAAGGACGTTTTGGATGGCACGGAGCACCCTAACATAACGTGGTGGGATGTCCTCTGATTTCGACGTCATCGAATGCGCCTCCCTGCGTCATGGTGTGTTCGTGGGTCTCTTTGAAATCCCCCCGCATTTCCCGCCTTTGTTTCTGTCCACAGGGGCGGGTTTGTCGTCGCACAGTGCCGGCGTATGGGAGCACGCTACTACGACGAGGCCCCAGGGCGCAGGAGAGAGGACCTGCGTAGCCGGAGGATACTCAGATTTTTCTCGGATTTCGTCATCAATGACGTATGGGGACGCTATGGATGTTTAGTAACCCCTCGCCTTTCTTTTTTCTTTTCTCTCAGCCGTCTTGTTTGGCTTTTGCTTCTCAGGATGGCTTTTGGCGCGTTCGCGTTTGCGTACGTCGTCAGCGTGGTGGTTGCGTTCGCCGCGGGGGCAGTGGCCTGCTGCCTCCTCGGCCTCCCGGCGCTGGTCGCCATCAGCGCCATCACCGTCGCCTGGGCCTCCGCCTGCGTCTCCGCAGGTTCGCTCTCCCGCTGAGCGCTGCACTCACCCATCCCTCATCCGTTCCCCATCCGTTCCCCCCGCAGCGGTCGTCCCCGTGATCGTGCTCCTGGCGCACGTGGTCGCGTACGCGGCCGAGGTTGCCCTGGTCGCCCTGATCGCGGGTGCAGCGCTGCTCGCTGTGTCCTTCGCTGGTACGCGCCACCTTCAGAATCAAATAAACGACCCCATCCCGCCGACGCGGCCGTCTCACCCTGGTCCTCACCTCCTCACCTCTCTGTCCCATGCCCCCGTCGCAGTGTCGCAGTGTCTCAAGGACAAGCGGGCCAGTTCTGCCATTGCCGATGCCGCCGCCGCCGCCGCTGCCGACGACGCAGGTTCGCTTGTTTTCGCTCTCATTTGATTTCTCTTGTCCCTTTTCGTGTCTGCGTGCGCGCTGGCGCTCTGGTCAACGCCGCGAGAGGCGGACCCGCGCAGAGGCTCACCGTGCCGCGTGCTTGGGAGCCATCGGGAAAACTCTTGATTTGTGCGGAGACCTCGGGGTATGGGCAGCGGGGAAGACTTCAAACTAGACGGCGCTCTGACACACCGATTGCATGGCACAACACACAGTGGGAGCTCGTTGCCCTTACGTCCCCAGGGCCCTGCGGACCGCGGATCGCAGGGTCTTCCGCGACGGAGCGGGGCTCCTCAGCGTTGTCGGCAGCAGAGCGGTGTCGCTCCAGGGCGCGCAGGGGGCGTCTGCGTGGTCCCACGCGGCCGCTCGCACTGCCGCGCCCACATCGAAGCCGCTGGTCCGCGCTTCCCCGCTGCCCCGGCGCACTGTCGGGCCGCAGGTCGTCCAGCGCGGGCTCCTCCTGTCCCAGTCCCAGCCCCAGCCCCAGCCCCAGACCAAGAGAGTACGATTTGTCTTCATTTCACTTGCCCTTCCCCCTTTTTTTTTGAATTGAATTCATTTGAAATTGCTCGAAATCACATATCATTTTATCGATAATCGGAACCAGCGCGCGGCCGCACAGCCGTCGTCGCTGTCGGCCGCCGCTGAGCCTCTGCAGACCCGGCGTACTACATGGCAGAGACTCGGTGACCACGATTTCTCCAAGGGCCAGCCCGCTCTCACGGCGGTAAGCCACATTTGTTAATTCACCTGTGGTGTCTCAAATTCAATTGAATCACGTCATTTTGGGCGGCACCCTCGACCACTATTCTCAAGGGGTCTCATCTTACTTCATGAAGCCTGTCTCTGGCGGCTCACCCATTCGACTGCACAGAACGGGCCCGCGGGCACGAGCGCGACGCCCGGCGTGCGCACGACGGGCGCTGATGCCTCCGAGGCGCAGCGCCAGTCGTCGGCGTCGTCGCCGTCACGTGGCGTGCCGGTCCGTCAGACGCAGGGAGCGGACGAGTCCACCATCCCTCAGCCCCTGTCGTCGTTTGGGATGGACGCGCCGCACTTCGACCTGAACTCGGCGCAGGCCGCGACGCAGCCGTTCTGCACGGGTCCTCCGAAGCTCCTCAGCGACCCGTCGCCTTTCGTCGCCCCTGTCCTCGGCGCCGGAATGAACATCGACAAGGTGCTCAGATTCCCTGCTCACACTCGTCTCACAGAGCTCGTTCAGAAGCCCCGCCAGGAGTGGACGTGGGAGCGCCCGCAGCAGCCGCAGGAGATGCAGCAGGCGGTCCAGGCCGCGGAGCTCGGCCCCTCCGTCGAGGAGCGCCGCGAGAGGCGCCGCGCGGCGCGGCAGGCGGTGCTCGCCGCACTGGAGAGGGAGTCGCAGCTGTTCAAGGGGCCGATGGCGCTGAAGGTGCTCCGGCCGCCGCGTCGCCCTGGCCTCGCGCCCTGGGCTGAGCCCCCGGCCGCGACGGTGATCGCGGTGCCCCTCCGGAGGAGAAGCCCGCCTCCGGGAGTTGTCGCTGCAGCACCCGAGGCTCTCGAGAAGCATCCGGCCTTCGTGGCGCCGCCCGTCGTCGAGCCTCACGCGCAGCCGGTGCCGATGGCCGAGGAGGCGCCGCAGCCCAAGTCGCCTGTCGCACCTGCGCCTGTGCCTGTGTCGGCTGAGCAGCTGAGCCAGGTGGACCAGGCGCCGCAGCCCGCGACCCGCACAACGCGTCCCAAGAGCCCCGAGCGCCACGACAAGGACACCGAGCAGCGGCCGGCCAAGAAGCACCACAGCCTCTGCTCGTGCCGCCCCTGCACTCGGGCCCGCAAGGAGCAGGCGAAGAAGCTCCAGGAGGCCACGCAGTCGCAGGTGGCGCCCGGAACGGGGTCTGGGGCGCAGAGCGAGGTGGCCTCGGCGAGCGAGGCAACGCAGAGGAAGCAGCCGCAGCAGGAGGCGCGGGAGGGAGCGGGCGAGGGTGTCGTGCCGAAGGTCGAGAGGCGCACTGCCCCCGAGATTAAGTTTACGCCCGAGCCCGAGGCCGCCGAGTCGCGCGAAGCGCGAGAGGACGAGAACAAGGTCGACAAGGCGCCTCTGTCTGTGCCTGAGGGGGCCGCCGTCGAGGACGTCTCACCCGCGATCGCCCAGAGGGTAAGCCCCACACAGCGCCAAGAAGACGTGTTCACTCACAGCACACTCGCACATCGCTCAGGTGGAGACGGAGACCGCCCACGCCACGCCCAGCAGATCGGAGCCCCAGGAGCTGAGCGCAGCGGTGGAGGTGGGGCCCAAGGAGAACGGCAGCACGGCGCCGCAGGAGGAGGTCGCAGGACACCCGTCTGTCAACAAGGAGCCCCAGCCGGAGGTCGCGGCGCCGCCCTCGGAGCTGTCGCAGCCCGCGCCCGAGGTCGCCGCCCAGAAGGAATCCACCGCGATCCCCTTCCCTGAGCCTGTGGCCCAGGTACGCCAGCCAGAGACCTCTGCGCCGATGGGTGAACTCACGTAAAACGATCCACACCGCTCAGGTGAGCCCGCCGTCCAAGGCCGAGGGCCCCACAACGCCGTCGTCCCTCGCCTCGGAGCTCCCGGAGACGCGTGCAGCAGCGCCGACAGCTGCCGCGATCGAGAGGGCAATCTCTCCGAAGGAGAAGACCATCGACACGGCGCCGCAGGCAGCAGAGGCGGGACCGTCGCCTGCCAAGGAGCCCCAGGCCGCGAGCATCATTCCCGAGGCGGTCGCAGCCGCGGCACCGCCCTCGCAGCCGCCGGCCCCTGTCTGGACGGCCGAGGGCGCGCAGCAGGTCCCCGCCGGCGCTTCTCCCGAGTGGTCGCTCCTCGAGTCGCAGTTCGCGCCCTCTTCGTCGCTGCCGCTGACGGCGCTCGCGATGGGCGCCATTCTGGAGGAGGAGGGCCACGCCGAGCCCCTGTCCGCGTACTCGGGGCCCGTTCAGCAGCAGCAGCCGTCCGCGCCCGTCGCCAGCACGTGGGGGATGGCCCCCGAGAGCGCCTGGGAGCCGCCGGCGCCGCCGTCGAGCTCGACGCAGTGGGGCTCGTTCCTCGGCACGGGCCTTCCGTCGGACGTCATGTCGCTGCTCGACTCGTCGTCGTGGACCGCCATGGCGGCGCAGAGCAGCGGCGCAGCTCAGCCCGCAGCCTCGGCCTCGCAGGCGCAGGAGGGCGGCGGTGGCGCCGGGCTCGCTCAGGGCCCCCAGTCCACCGCTTCGTCCGGTCCCGCCGAGCAGAAGACGGAGCAGCAAGTCCCGGTCTCTGCCCCCGCCAAGCAGCAGCAGCAGCAGCAGCAGCAGCAGGAGGCTCCGGGGCAGGCCGTCGTCGAGCCGGAGCAGCAGAAGGCCGCAGCGGCGCCTGCCCCGCAGCAGCAGACCGAGACGGCTGCCGCCAAGAGGGAGCTGGAGAGGGCACCCGACGACGAGCCGCAGGCCAGGCGCCCCCGACTGTCGGAGCCGGCCCCTCCCGTCGCTGACGCTCCCGCCCCGACTGCCGCGGTGGCGGCAGCAGCAGCACCCGTCGCCGAGGTGCCCGCAGCGGCCGCCACCCAGACGCCGGCAGAGGCCGCGGGGCCTGTGAGCAAGATGGACCCCGACCACCCCGACTGGACGCCCCAGAAGTGCCTGCCGCCCAGCAAGAGGAGCAAGGTGCCCTGGGGCTCCGTGACCCGCCCCAGGCGCCCGAGGTCCCCCAGGTCTCCCGTCGAGGAGGCGGCGTCGCCTGTGGTGCTGACGCCCATGACGCCGTCGCCCCTGTCGTCGGAGGACGAGGGCGAGGCGCCCGTCTCCAGCCCCCGCTCCCCGGGGCAGTCGGCAGCCCAGCAGGCCCAGCCGCCTTCGGCCGCCCAGGACCCGACGCGCGCTGTCCCCGTGGTCACGGACAGGGACTTCGAGGCCATGGCAGCCCGTGTCAGCGAGCTTCTCGCTGGCTCCAAGGTGCGAACAAAACACATGAAGTAACGCCACTGACGCACGCGTCTTCCCACACAGGACCAGGAGAAGCGCTCCAAGGCCTGAACGCGATGCGAGCCAGGATCGCCGTCCAGGTCACGGTCTCTCAGGTACTACTCGGCTGTTCGCCAGTTTTCGCACTGACCAGTGGCACAGTCACTCACACTGTTCACGTTCCGCAGGTGTCGTCCGCAAAGGCACCCTTCACTCTCACAAAAAAACAAGAAAAAAGAAGAAAAAAGAAAAAAAAAAGAAAAAAAAAGAGGAAAGAGAAAAAAAAAAGAAAAAAGAAACAAAACAAACAAACAACGAGCCACTCCAAACACCCAACGACCCACTCGCCAACTCGAAGAAGAAGAAGAGCGAGTGCGATGAGCCGCCAACCCGGAGCAGCGCTGGCTGCAGGGCGCGAGAGCGTGTACAGTCATTTCCCGGCCGAGAGACCCTCGCAACGATGCGCCGGCCGGGTAATACGCTTGGGGCGGCGGCATCCAGCAAACGGAGGTGCGCTCCTCTCGGCATCCCTGCGCTGCGCTGCGTTGCACTGACGGCTCTGAGCCACCGCAGCGGCCACCAACAGCAAACACCAGACAGCAGCAGCCAGTGGCGGACCGCGTGGCCCACAGCAACACCAGCAGCCACGCCAGCAAGTGGTACGCGACAAGGCGACCAGCCAGTGTCGCCCGTCAATGGCACGCTCTCCTTCTCACACACAAACGCACACACACAAGACATCGCAAAGAAGTCAGCTCCTCCCCCCACACAACACACACCCCACTCCCCGGTCATCGACTCCCAGAACAAGGTCAACCACGAGCTGAGCTGTCATCGCCACCGAGCCTGCAGCAGCTCAAGGGCGCCAGAGCGTGGACAACTTCACAGTCCAAGGCCGTCACCAAGTCCGCCCACGAGCGAATCCACAGCCTCCATGCCCTCTGTCCGGTTGCGGTTCTGTGCTGGCTACCACAGAGCCCCGAGTGCATGCGCTCGCAAGGAGGACATGGAGCAATGCAACGGAGGTCAGCTCGGAGATCACCACAGAGGTATGGCGTTGTCGCCCCTCAGTGTCTGGCGTCCCATCAAGCTGCTTTTCGTGCTCAGCCTGATCTGGTCCGCCAGGGCGATGGCCAGCCAGAAGGCCCGTACCGAGTTTGACGAGCGCCAGCGCCTGCTGGCACACGAGAACGAGTCCGAGCACGAGCTGCCACCCGAGGGCCTCGTCTACGACAACCGATACGGCATGGGCGAGAAGAAGCGTGAGCAGCATCAGCAAGCCGCCGAGCCTGCGACCAGCAGAGCGCAGGCAGCATCGAGCAGATAGCGCCAGGAGCACCGCAACAAGATCAGCGAGCAGCAGATGGCCACTACGCACCACTGCCTGTGCTCGTGCCACGCCTGCTCCAAGGCCAGTAAGGAGCAGATGAAGACGTCCCAGGAAGCCGCCAAGTCCGAGGTGGCGCACCAGACACAGCCAGAGGCAGCGAAGAACGAGGAGATCGAGGCTGAGCAGAAGCAGCAGCTGCAACACGAGCGGCGCACGAGGGAGCGCACGAGGCCCAGCCCAAGAGACGAGACCAACACCGCCCCCACGATCGAGGCTCCGCTGCCCGCACTGGCCGCCGCTGGGGCACCCGAGCCTGGGGTTGTCGATTCGCGTGAACTGTGCGAGGTCGTGGAGAAGGTCTACCAGGCGCACCCGCCCGAGGAATTCGTGATCAAGGGCGAGCCGCTCAATTTCGCCGACAGGAAGCGGGGAGCTGAGGTACGCCTAGAACTCTCTGCTGATATGTGCACTCACAGCAAGCTCAAACGTCGCTCAGAAGATGCGCCCGCCACCAGACGACACCGAGTACGACAGGCACATGGAGGAGCTCGTCCGCGTGCGTGCCGAGATGGACACGTTCCGCGCGGACATGCGCAGCCTGATCAGGACAGACGCCTTGCGCTGGTCCACACAGCAGGAGGCCACGGGTGGCGCCGACGCCGACTACGACAACGCAGACGACCCCGCGGTGTCGGTTTCGTGCAAGCCGCCGGCAACGAGGAGGCATAAGGGCAACGCCCGGCAAGAAGGAAGTCGCCGACAATCGGCTGGTGCTCGAGGCCCCGTATAAGGCGCTCTACAAGCGCAAGCCGCCCGCCGACTGGAGCGTCGTCAACGACAACAAGACACTCGCAGTTCTGCACGCCGCTGGCCGAGCGCTGCGCACGTGCACTAGAGGACACCGTGGCGGGAATCCGCTAGCACGAACAGGCAGTCACGCAGGTACTGGCCGACACGTTCTTCAAGTGCACAAGTGTGTGGACGCAGGCCGTGTCCCGCATGTCGCAGCTCGACTGCCTACAGTTGTGCTGCTCGGCGGCGACAAGTACTGCCTCGTGTTCGTCGACACGGGGGAAGGAGGGCGGGCCTGTGCTCGATGCACGGCAGCTGGGCACCTGTACCTCTTCGGCAACATCCCCAACCCGTGACCGACGATGTGTGCTTGCGTGCGGGCGCGAGCCTGATCATGCTGCTGACGGGGCCCTACATGGGCAGCAAGAGCGCACTGCTGTACCAGGCCTGCGGCACCGTCGTGCTGGCGCAGCTCGGGTGCATGATCCCCGCGCAGTCGCTGATGCTGTCGCTGATAGACAGGATCTTCATGCACATCGGCGCCAGCGACAACCTCGTTGCGGGGGCACAGCATGCTCATGATCAATGGTCGAGCTGATCGGAGACCGCCAGCATCTGATGCAATGTCACGTGCAACTGGCTCGTCATGCTGGACCAACTGGGCTGCGGCACGTCGAGCCTGCCCGCGCCTCAATGCCTCGCCCAGAGTATCAGAACCAAAGGAGCTTGGTGGTGACACCAGCCGCTACGGGCGGTGCGCAGAAACCCAAGGAGCCCCAGCTGTCGAGCCCCGCTTCCGAGAAGGCCGCACCCGCAGCGCGTACGGCGGAGCAGTCGCAGGACGTGATCGATGTCCTCACGGCAAAGCCCGTCACGATGGAGGGAGCAGCTGCCCCGATGGATAAGACAGCACAGCCGAGAGAGAGAGAGAGAGAGAGAGCGAGGCAGAGGACATCCCCACCGGGGCGGGCAGCCGGCGTCAAAGGAGTGCGCACTGCCCGAGCACCAGGAGCCCGCCAAGCAGAGCCCTCGCGCGCCACAGATTGTTGCCGCCGATGTCCCCAAGGACCAGGTCGAGGCACCGCAGGTCGGGCACGTGGCGCAGCAGCACCAACAGACCCAGCAGCCCCAGCAGCCTGCCGCAGAATCCGGGGCCTCGTCATGCAGCAGAGGAGTCGCGTGGCGCAGAGCAGCCTGCACTGGTGGGAGAGCGTCCCCAGCAACGGTTGTCCTCATGCGTGTTCCACTTCCCTCCCTCCCCCATCCCATGGTTTCTCGGGCGTTATTCTTGGACAGTCACTGACAAGCGGCGTGGCGCGATCAAGGGTGTGCCGTCGCAGACAAAAGGGCCTCGGTCAGCGCCACAAGCTGTTCGACCTGATCCAGCTCGGACTCAGCGAGTCCTAATGATTCCTGATGCTGAACACGTCACTCGCCCAGTCAAGATTTGCTACCAGGTCAGTGAACACCCACCTCCCCTCTGTGGAAAGCAGCCACTGACAAGACCGCACCGCAGGCACATGCAGCCGAAGAAAGGAAGCCCAGGCAGCGAGGAGAGAACAAGGACAGGCAGCGGACGTGGCTGTGGTGCAGCCCCATCATGGTGGAGCCAATTGGCTCTGGTGGTGCCATTTGCATTTGCCCCCCATTTCGGCGTGATTGACAGTGTGTGGCCTGCAAGTGCCGTGGTGGTGGCCCTTCCTCCCTCCCTCCCCTTCCCACCGCCTCCACTTCCCCTCTTATTCCCCACCTCCTCTCTTCCCTCCCGGTTTCTCTCCTCATTCTTTAGTGTGTGCTTACCCAGAATCTCCCCCCAATTACCGTAATTACCGTTTCTTTGGTTGTTTCCCTCCACTCCTTTCCCCTTCTTCCCTCAGTGTACGCTTTGCCAAGAAATCTCCCCATTTTCGGTTTCTGTGTCGCCCTGTCATCCTCCCTCCCCGCCCCCATACCTTTTTGTTTCCGCGTGCGCTGTGCTGTGTCCAAACCCCCATTTCATTTCGTTTCCACCCTCCAGTCCAGATTTTCTCTTGTAATTTCTCCATCTCCTCCCTTTGCTGTTGTCATCCCTCCCGCGTTCTGCTCTGCTCTTCCGTTCTGCTCTGCTCTGCTCTCCATCTCTCTCTCGATCTGGTTCTTTCTCGATGGTGGCCACCACCACGTTGCCATTGAGCAGCGATACCACATCTGTCCACATTCGCACCGTTGCGGCACTTGCAAATGTGGCTCACCAGAGCCAGTTGGCCGAGCTGTGGTGGTGCTCGTGCGCCCTGCTGTGCTGCGCTTCGCCTGCCTGTGCCTTGTTCCCTGCCTTGCGCGGGCCCCTTGATCGGTGCCAAGCCTGGATCGCACTACCGTCCAAGGGCGACGCCAGCAGGCGTCGTCATCACTTGTGACAGCGGGGCAGCGAGTCAAGTCCTACGCAAAGAGAAACACTGGAATCGAATATAAATACAATTGCTTTGTATCATTCCTGCATTGCTGTTGTGTTGCGCTCCAACTCCTACCGACACATTGACAAGGCCGAGGACAAGCCCACTGCATCGACCTCGGTCAGGCTCTCATAGACAAGTGTATCGTATTGTGTGGTGTGGGTCGGTGACAGGGCAGAGTGATGTGGCAGCGTTGCGATCCCAGCAGAAGAAGCAGCACACCCACTGATTTGTTGTGGCCGCCAGCAGCCACAGCGGCCCTCCCTCCAGCAACACCCCCTCATACCGCAAGCGCCCCTCGCCCTGCTGGTCCCGCAGGCTGCGGCTGCACTGCGCCCCTCGACCAACGCCTGCGGTGCGCTGCGCCCGTCGGCGTGTTACTGGCTCAGGGCAAGCAGCACACAGGCCCCGCAGTGGAGCCCACGTCACCGTGACGTGCCACGGACAACGCCTGCGGTCATGCGATGCCACTCGCGAGGCCGCAGAACGAGCAGGGTGGCTGACGTGTCGCACGCTGGCGCAGCGCCTGTGACGCCGTGCAGACGACCACGACTGCCATCGCCGGCGACGACGGGGCGCTGGCGAGGAGGGACACGTCGGGAACGGAGAGGGACGCGCACGGTGCCGGATGATGTTGTGTCGCCTGCTGGCACGTGGCGTCACACACGGCGGGCACATGGCTCGCGCGGCGTCGTCAATGGCGACAGGTCGGTAGTGTGGGGCTCTCCCTATGGTCTCCGTGGTGTTGCGTCCGGCGTCATAAGCGTTCGGACAGCCACGCAGCTTTCTTTTTGGGTGATGTCATCGATGACGATGCCGCTCTCTGTGATGTTGCAGTGGAGTCTTCTTTCTGTTCCTGATGGATGCGGGTGCGTTTTTCAGATCAGCAGACGAGTCGCACGGCTGCCGATGCTGGTGTGCAGCGAGAGACGTTTCGCGACGCGACGATGTGCTATGGTGCAGGCGAGTGGATCTGCGTAGCCCAAGGATACTCAGATTTTCCTCGGATTTCGTCACCAATGACGTATGGGTACTCCATGGGTGTTTCGCAGCGCCTCTCCCTTCTTTTTTCTTTTCTCTCAGCCGTCTTGTTTGGCTTTTGCTTCTCAGGATGGCTTTTGGCGCGTTCGCGTTCGCGTACGTCGTCAGCGTGGTGGTTGCGTTCGCCGTGGGGGCAGTGGCCTGCTGCCTCCTCGGCCTCCCGGCGCTGGTCGCCGTCAGCGTCATCGCCGCCGCCTGCTTTGTTGCGGGTTCGCTTGCTTTCGCTCTCATTTGATTTCTCTCCTCCCATTTCGAGTCTGCGCCCGCCCCGGGGCTCTGGTCAACGCCGCGAGGAGCGTCCGGTGGTTGTTGTGCGCGATGCCTTGTGGTGCGCGGGTGACCAGGGGGGACCCTGCTGACTTGCTGCTGCTGCGAGTCCGCGGGATGAGGGCTCAAACTTATCATCATTCTGACTTATACCGCGCTAATTGCGTGAAACACACAGTGCGGTCGCTGTCCTCGCGCATCGGAAGGGCCATGTGGACCGGCCACAGGCTCTTCCGCGTCGGCGCGAGGCCCGGCGTCGCCAGCGGCGGAGCAGTGCAGCCCCAGGGCTCGCAGGGGGCGTCTGCGTGGTCCCACGCGGCCGCTCGCACTGCCGCGCCCGAGTCGCAGCCGCTGGTCCGCGCTCCCCCGCTGCCCCGGCGCACTGCCGGGCCGCAGGTCGTCGAGCGCGGATCCCTCCAGCCCCCGTCCCCGTCCGCAGACGTGCGATGGTCCCCCCGTGGTCTTTCTGTCGTTTCCTCGAATTCGGTCGAATTGAATTGCGATGAGTTGATTAGCTCGGAACTCACCGCCGGCGGTTTCCAACTGCGCAGGACGGACCCGCGGGTGCGCGGCCGTCGTCGTCGACTCCAGGCGGCATGCGTGGGCAGCGCTGCGAAGCCCCCGGGGCAGAGCAGCGCCGCTCGGCGCCGTCGGGGCCGTCGCCGTCGGGACCGGCGTCGGCGGCGGTGGTGTCGCCATCGCTGTCGTCGCCGGCCAGCGCGCGCGCGGGGCGCTCTGCCGCCCCTGGGGCGCAGCAGCGCCTGTCGCCGTCCTCGGCGTCAGCGCCGTCGTCGTCGTGGACGAGGTCGTCGGCCGCCGCACAGCCTCTGCAGCCCTGGCGCACTGCCTCGCAGAGGCTCGTCGACCACAGTTCGTCCCAGCGCCAGTCCGCGCCCTCGGTGGTATGCCGCTCCGCTTCTGACCTGCACCACCATTTATTTCGTTTTCGTTTCAACTGAATTCGCAACACAAACACTTACCGCGCCGGGCTTTCTTCCGTCCTGCGCAGAACGGACCGACGGGCACGAGCTCGACGTCGTCGGGCGTGCGCGCGACCGGCGCCGCCGCCTCCGGGGCGCAGCGCGGGTCGCCGGCCCCTTCGTCGTCGAGCGGCGTGCTGGGCAGCCAGCCTCTGGGCGCGGACCACATCCCCGTCCCCAAGTCCTCGTCGGATGCCAAGACCGACATGGTGACCCCGTTCTTCGACCTGCACACGGCCTACATCGCTGCGAGCCGCCGGCAGGCCGCCGAGGGGCTGTGGGGGCCCGAGGACTGGGCGGCCCTGTCTCTGCCGTTCTGCCCGGGGCCGCCGTTCCACTTCAGCATCCCCTCGCCCTGCGCTGGCCCCTTCGCCTTCGGCGCCGACACCCTCGCCGGCGTGGCCCCCGGGCCCAGCGTCAGCGTCGACGACTCTCTCAGGAAGGTTCGCCCTCTCCTCTTCCTGTCCAGTCTGTCCAGCAGCACCTCACGGCATGGGTGTTCGATCGTACAGCTGCACTGCCTCAAGCAGACGGGCCAGCTGCCGCCGCTCGAGATCCAGCCCGGCCGGGTGAAGCAGCCCGGGCCGTCGGTCGAGGAGCGCCGCGACTCGCGCCGTGTGGTGCTGGCAGCGCTGACGCGGAAGCTCCCGGAGCCGATCGTGCTGAACCTGCGCGAGCAGCCTCGTCAGTCCCAGTCGACGCGTGGGGCCGGGCAGGGCGTCGCAGAGCCCGCGCAGAGCCCGCCCCGTGCCTCCGCGCTGGCCTCGGTGCCGGCCAAGCAGCCGGCGGTCCCCGTCCCGGCAGAGCGGCCGCCGATGGAGCCCCAGCCCGTGCCAGCCGTTCAGCCTGCACCTCTGCCGGCTCCCGCGCAACTGGCGCCACAGCCTTGTGCGGCTGACGTGTCCCCCGAGTCCGCGACGAACGTCGCCGTCGCACCAGTCGCCGCGCCTGCGACCAGCGCAGCCCAGGCGGCAACGAGCAGACGGCGCCAGGAGCGCCGGATCAAGAACGGCGAGCAGCGTGCGCCCAAGAAGCACCACCGCCTGTGCTCGTGCCGCGTCTGCTCCAAGGCCCGCAAGGAGCATAAGACGTCCCAGGAGGCCGCGCAGCCCCAGGTGGCGCCCCAGACAGAGCCCGAGGCCACACAGAAGGCGATCGAGACTGGGCAGAGGCAGCAGCCGCAGCAGGAGGCAACGCCCAAGACCCCGCCCGAGGTCGTGATCCGCACAGCGGCCGAGATCGAGGTGCCGCTGCCCGCACCGTCCGCCGCTGGGGCACCCGAGCCTGAGGCCGATCAGAGGCCGCAGCCGCTGCACGAGGAGGTGCAGGAGGCCATGCCCAAGGCCCTGTCCGAGGCGGAGACCCACACAGCCGCCGCGATCGAGGTGCCGCTGCTGGCACTGGCCACTGCTGGGGTGCCCGAGCCCGAGGTCGTCGAGTCACACCAACTGTGCGAGGACGTGAGGAACGTGGACCAGTCGCACCTGCCCGAGGAGTCCGCGATCAAGGGCGAGCCGCTCATGGTCGCCGACAAGGAGCAGGTGACCGAGGTATGCCTAGACCCCTCCGCGGTGGTGATGTGTGCACTAAGAGCAAACGACCATGTTCGCACAGGTGAAGCGCCCGCCACTCGAGCCCGCCCGCGCCGCAGCGCCGAAGCCCAGCGTATCGGAGCCAAAGGAGCAGCTGTGCGCAGTGGCGGCGACACCAGCCGCGAGCGGCATTGCGGTGGAGACTCCTAAGGAGCTCCAGCCGTCAAGCACCGTTCCCGAGGTGGCCGCACCCCCAGCGCGTCCGGCGGAGCAGCCGCAGACCGTGACCGACGTCCACCTGGCAGAGCCCGCTGTAATCGAGGGTGCTGCCGCCACGACGGAGAAGAAGGAGAGCGCGGCCAAGAAGTGGGCAGACGACATCCCCACCGAGAGCAGGCAGCCGGCGTCAAAGGAGTGCGCACTGCCCGAGCACCAGGAGCCCGCCAAGCAGAGCCCTCGCGCGCCTCTGATGGTTGCCGCTGATGTCCCCATGGACCAGGCCGAGGTCCCGAAGGTCGGGCACGTGGCGCAGCAGCCCCATCAGGACCAGCAGCCCCAGCAGCCCCAGCAGCCTCAGCAGCGTCAGAAGCCCCAGCAGCCCGCCGCAGAATCCGGGGCCCCCGGCGTGCAGCAGGCTGAGCCCGTGGGAGCAGCGCGCAAGAGGCCGGCGTCGGCTGAGCCCATGGAGGAGATCCAGGAGGAGCCCGCCGCCCAGACGCCGGCCGCCGCCCAGGTGCCTGTGGTTGCCGGGCGCAAGGTGATCAAGGCGCGCCACAAGATCCCGCCCTCCGTGGCCACTGTCGCTGCCCACGCCCCACCGCCGGCGCAGCCCGCCCCGTCGCCCTCCAAGCCGGCCCTGCCCATCGTGGCGCAGTTCAAGCTGGGCAGCACCCCATTGGCGTCGGAGCTGCCCAAGACGCAGGCCGTGCCGGTGGTCCCGACTGCCCCGCGAGCGCAGCAGGAGCAGAGGCGGCAGCAGGAGGAGAAGCCCGTGCCGCACATTGCGCCGTGCATCGTGCCGCAGCCCACAGCCCCACCGTCGCTGTCGCAGGCGCAGCCCGCCCCGCGCATCGTGGCGCACAGGTCCAAGGCGCCGGAGCAGAAGCCCGAGCCCCAGCCTGCCCCGCGCATGGTGGTGCGCTTCATCCCGGGCAAGGCGACGAGGGAGCGGCAGTCCACAGCCCCACCGTCGCTGTCGCAGGCGCCACAGTTCCAGCGCCTGCCACTGGCCCCAACGGGGGCACGCCAGGCCCCGGAGAAGAAGCCCCTGCCCCAGTTTGCCCCGCGCATCGTGCCTCGGTCGCAGCCGCCGCAGGCCCCGACGGCGCCGAAGGCACAGGAGCAGAAGCCCGTGGCCCAGGCCGCCCCGTGCATCGTGGCGCACAGGTCCAAGGCGCCAGAGCAGAAGCCCGTGCCCCAGCGTGCCCCGCGCATGGTGGTGCGCTTCATCCCGGGCAAGGCGACAAGGGAGCAGCCCCAGCCCCAGCCCGCCATCTCGCACGAGCAGCAGAGCCCGATGGAGCTGTGCGCGTCGGCCACGGCCTCCCGCGAGCAGCCGGCCGCACCCAGCAAGATGCAGGCCACCGACGAGGGCGCCGGGCGCGCGCGGGCACCCCGGCCCCTCGTCGTCCCCCAGGCGGCAGAGGGCACTAAGATGGAGGGGGCCCCGATGGAGGTGGTGGCCGCCGCGGAGCCGAGGCCTGCGGGGGGCAGGCCGGCCAGGAGGGCGGAGGACAAGGCGCCCATGGACGTGGTGGCCGCCTCGTCGCCATCGGCCGCCGCGCAGAGGCCGCAGCCGGGCGCAGCCGCGCAGACCGAGGCAGCCGCGGGGCGGGCGGAGCCCTCGGACACCGCGATCGAGGCGCCGTACAACGCGACCGAGTGCGTGCTGGCGTACACGTCGGCCACCACGCCCCGGTCGTCGGGGCCCCCCCTCCTCCTCCCCGCCGACCGCCTGGCCGCCATGGCAGCAGCGGCGCAGGCCAAGCAGCAGCAGCAGCCGCCCGAGCAGGCGAAGGGGCCGTCGGCTGCCCAGACGACGTCCGACGAGGTGGACGAGTTTGAGCAGTACCTCCTGGCCCTCAAGGACGTCTACGGGGAGGGCCCAGCGCCGCAGCCGTAGGGAATGTATGCTGCGGCCACGAAGAATAGGCAGACGGCGGCAGGGCAAGGGCCAGACGGACTTTGCCCCTCTACATTCACCACGGGTACACTCCCACTTGTTCACCTGCCTGGTCTCGGCGACTCAATACTCTCATTCCGCAGGTGTCGTCCACTAAAGGCACCCTTCACTCTCACAAAAAAAAACAGAAAAAAGAGAAAAGAAGAAAAAAACAAAAAAAAAACAGAAAAAGAAAATACAAAAAAAAGAAAAAGGGGAAAAAGAAAAGAAAAAGAAAAAGAAAAACAAGCAAACAAACAGACGAGCCACTCCATACACCCAACAAACCGTTCATCGACTCGACTCGAAGAAGAAGAAGTAGAGCGAGTGCGACGAGCCGCCAACCCGGAGCAGCGCTGGCTGCAGGGCGCGAGAGCGTGTACAGTCATTTCCCGGCCAAGAGACCCTCGCAACGACGCGCCGGCCGGGTAATACGCTTGGGGCGGCGGCATCCAGCAACGGAGGTGCGCTCCTCTCGGCACCCCTGCGCTGCGCTGCGTTGCACTGACGGCTCTGAGCCACCGCAGCGGCCACCACACCCCACTTCCCGGTCATCGACTCCATGAACAAGGTCGCCGACGAGATATCATCGCCACCGAGCCCACAGCAGCTCAAGGGCGCCAGAGCGTGGACAACTGCACAGTCCAAGGCCATCGCAACGACCCCTCCATGCCCTCTGTCCGGTTGCGGCTCCACACCGACTACCGCAGAGCCCCGACCCCGAGTTCATGCGCCCGCAGGGAGGACACATGGAGCAGTGCAACGGCGGAGGTATGGTGTTGTCGCCCCTCAGCGTCTCCCGTCAATCGTGCCGCTGTTCGTGCTCAGCTGGCTTGTCAGACCGACGGTCAACCAGAAAGGCCCGCACCAAGTTTGGCAAGAGCCAGCGCCTGCTGACACGAGAACGAGCCCGACACCCGAGGGCCCCATCTACGACAGCCGATACGACATGGGCGAGAAGAAGCGTGAGCGACATCAGCAAGCCGCCGAGCCCATGGAGCAGATGAAGACGTCCCAGGAGGCCGCACAGCCCCAGGTGGCGCACCAGAGGGGATCGAGGCTGAGCAGAGGAGGCAGCCGCCGCAGGAGGCGGTGCACGAGGGAGCACACGAGGCCCAGTCCGAGACGAGACCCACGCTGCCCCCACGATCGAGGCGCCACTGCCCGCACTGGTCAGTGCTGGGGCACCCGAGCCTGAAGTTGTCGAGTCGCGCGAACTGTGCGAGGCCGTAGAGAAGGTCGCCCAGGCCCAGGCGCACCCCGCCCGAGGAATTCGTGATCAAGGGCCTGCTGCTCAGTCTGTGGCAGACAGGGAGCGGGGGTCGAGATACGCCTAGAGCCCTCTGCTGATGTGTGCACTCACAGAGGGCACGACGTTGCTCAGACGATGCGCCCGCCACTCGACGACGCAAAGTGCGACAGGCATATGGAGGAGCTCGTCCGCGTGTGTGCCGAGATGGACACGTTCCTCGTGTACAGGTGCTGCCTGTTCAGCGACGCCGTGCGCTGGGCCACGCAGCAGGAGTCCACGGGTGGTGCCGACACCGATGACAACAACACACGGCCCCACAGTGTCGGCGTCGTGCAAGCCGCCGGCAACGAGGAGGCACAAGGGCAACGCCCGGCAAGAAGGAGGTCGCCGACAATCGGCTGGTGCTCGAGGCCCCGCGTAAGGCGCTCGGCAAGTGCAAGCCGCCCGCCGACTCTGCTTGCGGGCGCGAGCCTGATCATGATGCTGGCAGGGCCCAACATCCTACGCAACGCCATGCAGAACTCGCTCGTCGTGCTCGACCAGCTGGGCCATGCAGGTCGAGCCTGCCCGTGCTTTAACGCCATCGCCCAGTCCCAGTGCATCAGAGCCAAAGGAGCTGTGCGCACCGGTGGTGACACCAGCCGCTACCGGCAGTGCGCAGAAACTCAAGGATCCCCAAGATGTCGAGTCCTGTCTCCGAGGAGACTGCACCCACAGCGTGTCCAGCAGAGCAGTCACAGGTCGTCGGGGCCCCTCCTCCTCCTGGCCGACCGCCTGGCCGCCATGGCAGCAGCGGTGCAGGCCAAGAAGCAGCAGCCTACCCCGCAGGCGCAGGGGCCGTCAGCTGCCCAGACGACGTCCGACGAGGTGGACGAGTTTGAGCAGTACCTTCTGGCCCTCAAGGACATCTACGGGGAGGGCCCGGCGCCGTGGCCATTGGGAATGTGCGCTGCTCCCCCTCGCTGTTTCACAGACGAATTCGACTGAGCGGCCACGAATAGGCAGATGGCAGCTGGGCGAGGAGCCTGGCGGACTTTGCCCCGCTGTATTCACCATGGGTACGCTTCCAGTTGTTCTGCCTGGCCTCGCGACTCAGTGCTCACGTTCTCAGGTGTCGTTCGCAAAGGCACCCTTCACTAAACAAAAAAAAAACAGAAAAAAGAGAAAAGAAGAAAAAAAACAAAAAAAACAGAAAAAGAAAATACAAAAAAAAAGAAAAAGGGGAAAAAGAAAAGAAAAAGAAAAAGAAAAACAAGCAAACAAACAGACGAGCCACTCCATACACCCAACAAACCGTTCATCGACTCGACTCGAAGAAGAAGAAGAAGAAGAAGAAGAGCGAGTGCGACGAGCCGCCAACCCAGAGCAGCGCTGGCTGCAGGGCGCGAGAGCGTGTACAGTCATTTCCCGGCCGAGAGACCCTCGCAACGACGCGCCGGCCGGGTAATACGCTTGGGGCGGCGGCATCCAGCAAACGGAGGTGCGCTCCTCTCGGCATCCCTGCGCTGCGCTGCGTTGCGCTGACGGCTCTGAACCACCGCAGCGGCCACCAACAGCAAGCACCAGACAGCAGCAGCCAGTGGCGGAGCGCGTGGACAGCAACACCCCCAGCAGCCTCACCAGCAAGTGGCACGTGACAAGGCGACCAGCCAGTGTCGCCCGTCAATGGCACGCTCTCCTTCTCACACACAAACGCACACACACAAGACATCGCAAAGAAGTCAGCTCCTCCCCCCACACAACACACACCCCACTCCCCGGTCATCGACTCCCAGAACAAGGTCAACCACGAGCTGAGCTGTCATCGCCACCGAGCCTGCAGCAGCTCAAGGGCGCCAGAGCGTGGACAACTTCACAGTCCAAGGCCGTCGCAAATACCGCCCACGAGAGAATCCTCAGCCGCAGTCCTGCACTCTGCCATGTCCTCTTGCCCTGCTGCCGTTCTGCGCCGGCTCCCGCAGAGCCCCTAGTGCAAGCGCCCGCAAGGAGGACTCACGGAGCAGTGCAACGGAGGTCAGCTTGGAGATCACCGCAGAGGTATGATGTTGTCGCCCCCTGCCCACGCGACTGGTCCCGTCTCCTTCCTCTATGCTGGTCTCGGTGCCGGCGAAGCAGGTGGCCGTTGCACCGGATCAGCCGCCAGGAGAGCAGCCCCAGCCAGTCGTCGAGCCTGCGCCTCTGTCGGCTCCCGATTCTGGAGATTTAGCCACATGTGGCTGGCGTGTCCTCCGAGTCCGCAAGGAACATCCCCGCCGCACCAGCCGCCGATCCCGACCAGCAGAGCGCAGGAAGCACCGAGGAGGCGGCGCCAGGAGCACCAGAACAAGAAACGGCGAGCAGCAGACGTCCAAGAAGCACCACTGCCTGTGCTCGTGCCACGTCTGCTCCAAGGCCCACAAGGAGCAGATGGACTTCCCAGGAAGCTGCGAAGTCCGAGGTGGCGCACCAGACACAGCCAGAGGCAGCGAAGAACGAGTAGATCGAGGCTGAGCAGGAGCAGCAGCTGCAACATGAGCGGCGCACGAGGGAGCACACGAGGCCCAGCCCAAGAGACGAGACCCACGCTGCCCCAAGATCGAGGCTCCACTGCCCGCACTGGTCGCCGCTGGGGCACCCGAGCCTGAGGTTGTCGAGTCGCGAACTGCGCGAGGTGGAGAACATCGACCTGGCGCACCCGCCCGAGGAATTCGTGATCAAGGGCGAGCCGCTCAATGTCGCCGACAGGGAGCGGGGGGCCGAGGTGCGCCTAACCCTCTGCTGATGCGTGTACTCACAGCATGCTCATACATTGCAGAAGATGCGCCCTTCACCCGACGACGCAGAGCACGACAGGCACATGGAGGAGCTCGTCCGTGTGCGTGCCGAGATGGACACGTTCCGCGCGGACATGCGCAGCCTGTTCAGGACAGACGCCGTGCACTGGGCCACGCAGCAGGAGGCCACGGGTGGCACCGACGCCGACTACGACAACGCAGACGACCCCGCGGTGTCGGTTTCGTGCAAGCCGCCGGCGACGAGTCACAAGGGCAAAGCCCGGCAAGAAGGAGGTCGCCGACAATAGGCTGGTCCTCGAGGGCTTGCGTAAGGCGCTCGAAAAGCGCAAGCTGCCCGCTGACTGGAGCGTCATCAACGGCAACAAGATGCGCTCGCAGTTCTGCACGCTGCTGGCTGAGTGCTGTGCACGTGCGCTCGAGGACGCCGAGGCAGGAATCTACTCGTGCGAGCAGGCAGTCACGACAGTTCTGGCCGACACGTTCTCCAAGTGCACAAGCATGCGGACGCAGACCATGTCCTGCATGTCGCAGCGCGACTGCCAACAGTCGCTCACGGCCGCGTCGGAGCTGCTCGGCAGCGACATGTGCTGCCCCGTGTTCGTCAGCACGGGGAAAGGAGGACAGGCCTGCCCGACGATGTGTGCCTGCGTGTGGGCGCGAGCCTGATCCTGCTGCTGACGGGGCCCAACATGTACGACTGCTATACCCAGCCTGCGTTGCCATCGTGCTGGTGCAGCTCGAATGCAGAGTCACCGCGCAGTCACTGGTGCTGTCGCCCGTCGACAGGATCTTCACACACATCAGTGAGTACCTCGTTGCGGGGCACAGCGTGCTCATGGTCAAGCTGATCAATACTGCCAGTGTCAAACGCAATGCCACGCACAACTCGCACATCGCGCTCGACCAACTGGGCCGTGGCACGTCAAGCCTGCCTGCGCTGCAATGCTGTCGACCATTGCATCGGAGCAAAAGGAGCTGTGCGCAACGGTGGTGACACCAGCCGCTACGGGCAGTGTGCAGAAACCAAAGGAGCTCCAGCCGCCGAGCCCTGCTTCCATCCGAGGAGACCGCACCCGCAGCGCGTCCTCCAGAGCAGTCGCAGAGGCCGTGATAGATGTCCTCCCGGTAAAGCCCGCCATGATGGAGGGAGCTGCCGACCAGATGGAGAAGACAGCGCGGAGAGGCAGAGGACATTCCCACCGAGGGCGGGCAGCCGGCGTCAAAGGAGTGCGCACTGCCCGAGCACCAAGCCCACCAAGCAGAGCCCTCGCGTGCCTCAGATTGTTGCCACCGATGTCCCCAAGGACAAGGTCGAGGCACCACAGGTCGGGCACGTGGCACAGCAGCCCGCAGCCTCAGCAGCCCCAGCAGAATACGGGGCCTCGTCCTGCAGCAGAGGGAGCCGCGCGGCGCAGAGCAGCCTGCACGTGGTGGGAGAGCGTCCTCAGCAACGGTTGCCCTCGTGCGCGTTCCACCCCACTCTCCCTCTCCCATTCCATGCAGTTTATCCCGGGCGTGATTGTTGGACTGTCACTGACATGCGGCGTGGCGCGATCAAGGGTGTGCCGTCGCAGACAAAAGGGCCTCAGTCAGCGCCACGAGCTGTTCAATCTGATCCAGCTCGGGCTCAGTGAGTCCTAATGATTCCTGATGCTGAACACGTCACTCGCCCAGTCAGGATTTGCGACCAGGTCAGTGAACACCCACCTCCCCTCTGTGGAAAGCAGCCGCTGACAAGACCGCACCGCAGGCACATGCAGCCCAAGAAAGGAAGCCCGGGCAGCGAGGAGAGAACAAGGACAGGCAGCGGACGTGGCTGTGGTGCAGCCCCATCATGGTGGAGCCAATTGGCTCTGGTGGTGCCATTTGCATTTGCCCCCCATTTCGGCGTGATTGACAGTGTGTGGCCTGCAAGTGCCATGGTGGTGGCCCTTCCTCCCTCCCTCCCCTTCCCACCCGCCTTCACTTTCCCCTTATTCCCCACCTCCCCACTTCCCTCCCGTTTCCTCATTCTGTCAGTGCGTGCTTGAAATCTCCCCCAATTTCCGTTTCCGTTTCTTTGGTTGTTTCCCCCTCCACCCCTTCCCCCTCCTCCCCCAGTGTGCGCTTTGCCAAGAAATCTCCCCATTTTCGGTTTCTATGTCCCCTGTCGCCTGTCGTCCTCCTTCCCTGCCCCCATACCTTTTTTGTTTCCGCACGCGCTGTGCTGTGTCCAAACCCCCATTTTATTCCGTTTCCACCCTCCCATCCAGATTATCTCTTGTGTTGTCTCTCTGTCTCCTGCCCTTCGCTGTTGTCACCCCTCCCGTGTTCTGTTCTGCTCTGCTCTGCTCTCCATCTCTCTTGCGACCTGGTCCTTTCTCGACGGTGGCCACCACCACGTTGCCATTGAGCAGCGATACCACATCTGTCCACATTCGCACCGTTGCGGCACTTGCAAATGTGGCTCACCAGAGCCAGTTGGCCGAGCTGTGGTGGTGCTTGTGCGCCTTGCTGTGCTGCGCTTCGCCTGCCTGTGTCTTGTTCCCTGCCTTGCGCGGGCCCTCCTGTGTGGGTTGCCGCAGCCGCTCGCGGCCCTGCGTGCCCCAACGATCAGAGTGGTCTGGAGCGCCGCGACGGCCTTGTTGCGCTGTCTGCCTGGTGACGCCGCCCCACGAGGTTGTCGAGCGCCTGCAGTGCTGCCCTCTTCGTCCCCGACGTGTCCCCTCACCAGCGCTGCGTCGACACAGTAGTCACACGCGCTTTGAAAGCGTGCGATAAGTCTGCCACCCCACGTGTTCTACTGCCACCCTGCTGTTGTAAGTGACGACGACGCCTGCTGGCGTCGCCCTTGGGCGGTAGTGCGATCCAAGCCACGACGTCGAGAGCGCTGCTCTATTCTCGAGCTTGCTGCACGACGTGATCGTCAACGCTCTGCAGGACCGCAATGTATAGCCAGAGCTTGAAAGGAAGGTCGCCGAGATGGACGGTACCCTCGCGCTCCGCACCGCCCTCCATGTACCCGCGCAGCAGCTCGGGCATGTGCCCTGAGGACTATGCGAGGCAGACGGGCAACATCACCAATGTGGTATGTCTTTGCAAGCCAAACGAACCATTTTCCAGTTTCATTTGAAGACCATAAAATGAAATAGTTCCTTTAAAACAACTTTTTAAATTATGAATAAGTCACAGTATACAAAATGATGAAGATGACTGGAAAATCGTATAAGCAACAGAGAAGAGTTGCAAT
>CACRSC010000029.1:0-10311 GCA_902651635.1 Mastigamoeba balamuthi
ATTCGGGATGGTGATGTACGAGGTCATGACGCGCCACAACCCCTTCAACGGCATCCCCGTGATGTCCCTCGTTCCCCACATCATCACGGGCCAGAGGCCTCCCATCCCCGAGAACACCAAGGGCTACAACTCCGCGTACGTGGCGCTGATGCAACGCACCTGGAACAAGCAGGCGGACGAGAGGCCTGGGTTCTCCGCCATCAGCGCTGCTCTGAGCGATTGCTGACCACTGCGAAGCCCCCTCCCCCTCGAACAACACTGTGACACAGTACGAATATGATTTGAAGGCATTTCAATGTCTATCTGATCTGATGGACTGACCATTTTTGGCTCAGAGGGACCCATTGGGAGAAGCCCCTACGTTGAGAATATCTCTGTACCGTCGCGCATTCGTTTGATCGCCGAAGGTTCGCACAGGAGGAGCTCGTGTAGCAGCTCGTGCAGTGAGCCGTGTGGTTGGTACTGGAGGACAGAGAGCGTGTCTGCATGCCGCGCAGGCCGAGTGAATCCCGAGCTCCAAGCCGAGCGCGCGAGAACAACGAGCGGCGCAGGAGCTGGACAATCACGGAGGGCCATGTGAAGCAAGGGCAAGCCAGTAGGCGCGGAGCTTACGGCGGCGGCGTCGGAGCTGTCCGAGGCCTCGCCCTGCGATCTACTTATTTTCCGCGACGGCCTCCCTTGCGGAATGCGGTCGCGGCAGTCTCGGAGGGCTCGGGCGGCATCACTCTCGCGGGCGGCCGTGGCGTAATCACCGGGGCGTGCCTCGCCCTTCTGTAAGGGCTTCGACCGAAGTCTCTCCCAAGGACGTGGGGGTGGCTCCCCCAAATGGAAGCGATCCCACAAGGCTGCACTTATCGGGGCTGATACAGAAACAGCAACAAAGCCGCCTGCAGCGTCTGTCACAACGCCCCGAAGGCCATCGGCGATTCCGTGGGATACATCCCACCCACAACGCTCTTTTGCTCGATCACAAGAATAGCGCGATGAGGGCCCTCTGTGTGTGCGCTGTGGGCCTCGTGCTCGTTGCCGCCTCGTCGGCCTCGACGGTCGACACGTTCCGCGCGTGGGCCAAGTCGCACGGCAGGGTCTACACGGCTGAGGAGGAGAAGTACCGCCTGAGCGTCTTCGAGCAGAACCTCGCCGTCATCGACCGCCTCAACCGCGAGGGCCACGGAGCGCACTTCGGGCTCACGCGGTTCAGCGACCTCACCAACGACGAGTTCGCCGCCAAGTACGCGTCGCACGCAAGTGCCTGGGACCGCCTGAACGCCACCGCCGTTGTCCCGGCGCCCTCCGCAACCGCCAACGGCGTCTGGAGCGAGGACGGGTGCCTCGACATGCGGACCTGGGTCGCACCGGTGAAGAACCAGGAGGAGTGCGCGGCGGACTGGTATGCGGATGACGTCCAATTCCGCGAGCATTTCCTTACTTTTTAGTAAATTATTGTAATCCGCGCAAATAGGGCATTCTCCGTTGTTGCCAGCGCAGAGAGCGCGTACTACAAGGCCCGCGGAAAGGTCATCTCGCTGTCGGAGCAGCAGCTGATCGCGTGCGACAGGGACGATTCGGGCTGCGGCGGAGGAGATCTCGCGTCGGGGTTCTCGTACGTCGTCGCCAACGGCCTGGCCACCGAGCAGACGTACCCGTACGCCTCGGACTCGGGCGTCAGCCCCGCGTGCCAGCCGTTCGAGTCGTTTGCCAAGTACGCGACCTACAAGATGTGGACGACGAAGCAGAAGGACGAAAACCTGATGCTCTACCTGAGGACCTACGGGCCCCTGTCCATCGGCATGTCGGCGAGCAGCACGGTGATCCAGAACTACGTCTCGGGCATCCTCGACACGCCGGATTGCGGCTCCGCCAGCGACCACGCCGTGGAGCTCGTCGGCTACGGGACGGAGAACACCCAGCGGTATTGGATAGTCCGCAATTCGTGGGGGACCGCCTGGGGTGAATCGGGCCACATCCGCCTGATCCGCGGTAAGAACATGTGCGGCGTCAACGCCAAGGCGGGCTGCCTCGTTGCGTAGATCCCCCGCTGTGACAACGGCGACTGGTCCTTGCCACTCGGTGGTCGTCGTGACACGAAAAAAACGACAAAAATAAACCGCCAGGGGACAGTTGTCGGTGTAGCCGCGCGAGTGGGGTGTAGCATGGCGATGATTTTTTATGAGTCGTCATTGCTGTTCTTCAGTGTTTGCGCGTCTGGGGCGAGTTCTGACTGGAACTTGGCTCGCAGGGCAGCGTCGTCTGCCGCGTTGCTCTGAGAAGCGCACTTGGGGCACGTGCAGAAGAACCTGTGCAGCAGGAACAGGTCGCGCTGCCGCTCGTAGTACCTATCGTCGTACGCGTAGCTCACTGTGACCTCGTCGCCCTGCGCGATGTCCCTGCGGGCGACGACGACGAACTCGCCCTGGTCGTAGTAGTAGCCCGCGCTGGGCTCGCACTCGTGGTTGAACATCGACCCTACCATCTGCAGCGCCTCGGGGGCGCTAGGCCCGCCGTCGTCCATGCTGAACACGTTGGCGGCGCACATGCGCATGACCTCGCTCAGCGCCTCGAGCGTCACGTTCGGGTCCAGGGCGAACTGCATCCCCGCAGCCCTCACGAACGCCTCGTACTCGTCGAGGAGCTCCCGCAGGTCAAAGTAAACCGGCTGGGCCTGCGAGGCGTCCACGACGGGCTCTCCCATGCGGTGCAGGAAGCACATGGGCGGGCAGTCGGCCGGCGCTCGGGGCCTCGGTGAGCAGAGCGAGACGCCGAGCGCCTTCCAGGCAAGCAGAGACCACTTGGTCCGAGCGGTGCCGAGGCGCGCTGTGTGCCGCGCCTCGAGGTCGCAGAGGCCCCTGCCGCACAGCGGCCCGTGGTACCTGTCCCACGCCTCGCGCTCGCACCGCTGGCAGCAGAACGCCTTGCCGCAGCCGCCCCTGCACGGGACGCACGACGCGCTCGCTGCCGCAGGCCGCGCGCAGCAGTGGTAGCAGAGCGAGCTGTCGGCAGAGGCGCAGATGAACGGGGCCTCGCGCAGCAGCGTCTCGCCCCGGGGCACCGCGCGCGTGGCGAACGCCCCGACGCCCTTGCCCGGCACAGGGCGGAGGGCGACAGGCCACTGCGGGCTCAGCAACGCCCCGACAGCCTGCGCCACCCGCTCCGGGGACCTGTCCTCGCGCGGGGACGTCCGTATGGCCAGCGGCAGGCACACGCCGCCCTGCTTCCTCGCCTCGCACTCGCGGGCCCTGCAGAGGCGAGCAGTCAGAGGCAATCAATTGATTTGGGCGCGCAGACCGCGAGACGATGGGCAGCAGCTCCCGGGGCGCCGAGCCTGTGCGCTGGTGCTCGTCGCGGACAGCGGGGTCGACGAGGGACCAGAACCTCTCGGCGGCCCTCGGGAACCAGCCGGCGGCCTCCTCGACGACTGCGAGCACGAGGGTCGCCTGTCGGGCGTCGCAGCCCGGGCGTGCAGTGCAGAGAGCGACCGAGTGCCCAGCGTCGCTGTAGGCGCAGAGGAGGTCGCCACGCACGAGACGGAGCTCGGAGCGCGCACACCAGAGGTCGGGACAGGAGGGATCCCGGGCGATGGCGCTCGTGAGCGACTCGATGGAGTGATACTGCGCCAGGATCGCAGAACGGGGTGGAGGGTTGTGCACCACTGGCGCACCCCCCGAATCTGGGCCGATGGTAGCGTGTGCATCTGTCGACCTGACACTGGTCGAANTTTTTGTCTTTGCTTGCGATAACGGAACCAGAACCTTCCGGGATGTGGAAAAAGGCTCGAGAGGGAATCGAACCCTCAACCTTCTGTTTACGAGACAGACGCAATACCATTATGCTATCGAGCCATCTACAACGCAAGGAACAAAGTGATGAAATTCCGGTAAGATAACGAAATTCCTGTTTTACTGCGGCGATGGTCAGGGAGTGTTGTTGATCTTACTTACACAGGAATCCATGCCACTTTCTTCTGTTTGAGCAAAGTAATATCTATTACATTATGGTTTTCATCTGTTAACGTATGCTGTTTCCATATTTCCCACCCCGCGATGAAAAATCGCAGATCGATCTTCGTTCCATGCACGAAAACTGCACCCGTCCCAACCCGCGATCGTGCTTGCCGGGGCCTCCGGACCACACGAATGGTCTTGTGACTCCGCCCGTGCGCCGCTTCCGCCCTCGGCTGCCCGTGCGGCCGCGAGATATCTCCCCCCGGGCACGGTAAATTTACCGATTGTGACGTCAACTAACAACTAAACACACAGCAAAGCGTAAAAAAGAGCCGCGGGGCTACAGACGCAGCAGGAGCCATGGCCCAGCCGGAGAAGAGGGCGAGGCACGAGGTGGAGGAGGAGGACACGGGGGACGACGTGGACCCGGCGCTGAGGCCGATGGTGGAGAAGCTGCAGGAGGCCCAGGCGCAGCTCGACGCGCTCGACCAGGAGGAGGCCGAGGCCACGCGCAGGCTGCAGCACGAGTTTGACGAGCGCCGCAAGCCCGTCTACGGCGGCCGCAACGAGATCATCCGCACCATCCCGGGCTTCTGGGCGCGCGCCGTGCGATCGGCCCCTTATTATAGAATTCAATTCGGTCAATCTGAATTCGCTTTGCGTGTGCGCGGGCGCTCGGGTGTGGCGGCCTGTCGCGTGCGTGTGGGGCGAGGGCAGATCAAAAACCACGACCTGAGCGAGTACCTGACCGAGGAGGACAACAAGGCGATCGAGTACCTGGCCGAGCTGTCGTTCGAGGAGGACGAGGCCCGCGCGCTGTTCACTTTTGTGAGTTATTCGTGCCCACCCGCCCCGCTGTGGCCCTCCCTCGCTGCTGTGACTGCGCCCCTACCACGGTGGTGGTGGTGCCCAGGCGGTGGAGAAAAAGTGGCTGACCGAGAAATGCCTGCGTCCCCCTCCCCACCAGGTGTTCAAGGCCAACCCGTTCTTTGAGAACGAGACCCTGACGAAGGAGTACCGGTACAAGGAGGGCAACGAGGAGCAGCTCGAGGTCGTCCCCTGCAGCATCCACTGGAAGTCTGGCCAGGTTCGCCCTCGAATCGGCACCATTCAATTCGAATCGCGTCCCTGTCGGCTCACCCACACCCGCGCGCACCGCAGAACTTGACGCAGAGGAAGCACGGCGCGCCCGTCAGCGGCGGCAAGAGGTCGCGCGAGCCCAAGCCGAGCTTCTTTGAGTGGTTCGAGCAGACGACCGTCAGCGACACCGAGATCACCGAGCTCATCAAGGAGCTCTGGGCCGAGCCGCTCAAGTACTTCCTCTGCCTCGTACGCGTCCTCCGCCGTGGGGGGGCACATTCCTCCGCTCATTGCCGAGGGGGCCGTCCCCCGCTGGATACGAAATATCTCAACGCTGTGTGCGGGTGGAAAAATAAAGGAGTCGGCAGCGGAGGACGACGAGGAGGTCGTCGTCGAGGACGACGGTGAGCAGGACGGCAGCTCGGGCAGCGAGGGCGAGGAGGGGGACGGCGACGACGACGAGGGCGACGGCGGAGAAGACGACGCGTGAAGACGACACCACCCGTAAACTGCTATCACACACCCCAACGCCCTCGTGAACACCACCGCTCGCACCCCAAAGATATCCGTTTTCGTGAAAGCGGGGAACGAAATTTCTATACTTTTTTCTAAGACGCAGTCATATATTTCGCGCTGTTGATGTCAATGTCCCGTCGCTGGCCAAGGGTCGCTCTATCTCGAAGATGCCGAAATCGGGGTCCCCCCATACGCCACATAATACAGCGCTCGCGCTCTCCGCCCGTCGCTTCCAACGCCGCCCAATGATGGTGAGCCAGCACCCGCACGAGCGCAAGGGGGAAGTGATCCACTGTTTCGTTTGTCCCACTGCGCTCCCCACTTGGCACAGCTGGCGACTCGGAGTCCTGCGGAATTCAGTAATCACGTTTGTTCAATTTCCCCCTCCAGAACAATGGATGCGAGTTGGCGGACCGTTCTCCGCAGTTTTCTCTTCTGACACAACAAGCCAATGCTCGCGCGCAGGGAATATCAATCAGGGTAGAGAAAGCCACAAAGCATCCCCGAATGGGAATGAGGCGCACGCCAATGCCGGCGCAGCAGAATAATGGGGACGGCTCGCCATTTTGCCCCGGCTCTTTGTTTTTCGCTACCCCTAAGGGGCCACATCCCACTTGTCCACACGTAAAATGCACCACCGTGTACCCCTCCAGAAATCAGCGTCACAAACCGCCCCGAGAAGATGCCAGGAATTGCGGGAAAACGGCAGGAAAATATCTGGCCCTGAACAGGATCCGCCCACCCCCAGAACCATCCGGGCATCGCTGTCGACACAAACCTCTCACTTGCCACCACCCACCTCAACACCCCCCCGCCACCTTCCCCTTCGACGCGGGCATGAAACAGACAGTAGCCCTGGCGCTGGTCCTGGCGCTCTCGCCGTGGCTGTCGCAGGCCCAGAACCTCAAGGTGTTCGGGAGCCCTGTGGGGACGCCTCTGCTGAAATCCGCGACCTCGTTGTCCTCCCCCGTGCCGGGCATACCTCAGATCGACTTCCTGCCCGCCGCCTCGTCCATGTGCGTCCAGGCCCTGCAGCAGACGACGGCCCACATCGCCCTGGTGGAGCAGAACACCGACGTGGCGCTGGCGCAGTGCTCGGGCGCGAGCTGCTCGCAGCTGGCGTCGATCCCCTTCGTCGCCAGCGCCGTCAGCGTCGTCTGCAACGTCAGGACGCGCACGGCGCCCTCGCTCACGCGGGAGCAGCTCGCGGCGCTGCTCGGCGGGGCCGCTCGGACGTGGGCCGACGTCGGCGTCGTCGTCGAGGACGCGCGCGGCAGCAACGTGACGGTCGTGTGGTCGCGCGACACTGCGCAGCGCGTGCCCGTCGTCGAGGCGATGCTCGCAAAGATGGGCATCCGGGCCACGCAGGGCGCCCGCAGCGTGACCGCGAGGGCCAAGGCAGACGCCGTCACCCCCAATGACTCCGAGGTCATCAACACCGTGGCCGCCATCCCCGGCTCGCTGGGGTTCGTGACGACCTCGTCGCCGCTGCCCGACGGCCTCGTCGTCGCCTGCCTGCAGAACCGCGCGGGGAACTTCGTCTGCCCCGAGACCTCCTCTGTCGCCGCCGCCGTCGACGCCGTCGACTCGTGGGAGCGCAACTGGACCGACGCGACGGACCTGCCCGGCGCCGGCGTGTACCCGCTGACGGTCGTGACGCACGCCCTCGTCCGGACCGAGTACCGCGCGACCGACACGGCGACCGCGAGCTCCTGCGAGCTGGTCCAGATGGCCGTGCGGGTGATGATCTCGGCGCTGCACTTCGGGGTCCCGGGCAGCGGCCTGGCCCGCGTCCCGCTGGTCTTCCGGCAGTTCTCCTTCTCGTGCGCCGTCGCCGAGGCCAACAGGTCCGCGGGGCTGGTGCTGCACGCCGTCGGCGGCACGCTCCCCCAGCTGCTGTACCACAAGCTCTCGGACGAGTACCGCAGCCTCTCGGGCGTGCTGTTCGACTACAATGGCATCGGCTCGGGGGCCGCCAAGAAGGCCATCATCGAGAACCGCGTCATCTGCGCCGGCAGCGACGCGCAGCTGACGCCCGACGAGGCTGCCGAGGGGAAGAACCTCGTCACGCTGCCCACGGTGGTCGGGGCCATCGTCCTCTCGTTCAACCTGCCCGGCGTCGTCGAACTTGTGCTCGACAGGCAGACCGTCGTCAGCG
This sequence comes from Mastigamoeba balamuthi, assembly GCA_902651635.1. NCBI lineage: Eukaryota > Evosea > Mastigamoebida > Mastigamoebidae > Mastigamoeba > Mastigamoeba balamuthi. Next base: position 7,696 of record CACRSC010000029.1, read on the forward strand.
TGTTTAGCGGCGAGATACGCTCGTGGAACGACCCGAGGATCACCGGCCAACAGGACCCCGAGACCGCGAGGAGGCTCTCGAGGTTCAACGAGTCGATCGTGGTGGTGCACAGGAGCGACTCGTCGGGCACCACCGACATCTTCACCAACGCCCTGTCGGCGATAAGTCCGCAGTGGGCCAGGACGCACGGCACGGGGACGAGCATCACGTGGGCCGTCGACAGCCTCAACTGCCACGGGGCCAAGTGCGGCATCGGCGTGGGCAGCAACGAGGCCGTCGCCAGCACCATCGCCTCGAGACGCGCGTCTATCGGTTACGTCGTCCTCGACTACGCGACCGCGCACCTGCTGCCGTACAGCAAGGTCATCAACAAGGCTGGCAAGCCCGTGGTGCCCTCGCAGGAGTCACTGGCGGACACGCTGCGAGACTTCCGCGGCGTCGCCAACGGCTCCATCGTCGACGGGCGCGGGGCCTCCAGCTGGCCGTTCATGGGCTACACGTACGTGATACTCAGGGGCGAGACCGACGACTGCAACACGACGAGGGCGCTGCTGAAGTTCTGGCTCTGGGCTCTGCAGTCGTCGACAGCGAGGTCCATCGCGGCCTTCGAGGGCTTCTGTCCTCTCGCCCTCGACGACAATGACACGTTCTCTGTCGTCGTGGAGCGCATGAAAACTGTGCGACCGCCTTGGGGTCTCTGTCCCCTGCTGTGCTCACCCTCTCCGTATACAGATCAAGTGCCAGGGTGAGCTCGCGCTGGCCTGCAGCGAAGGCGAGTACTTCAAGGTGGACTCGAACTCGCTGGAGTACTGTCTACCGTGTCCTATGGGTCTCAGTGCGCGGCGACCAATTTCACCTTAATGACTGAACACACCTCTCTTTCCTCGCGTAGAGTGTCCCGGAGGCTACGAGCAGCCTTACATTCGGAGCACGACAGACTACCACCACAGCATGATGATCCTGGCATACATCCTGCCGCCTCTATTTGCCGTGGTCGTGGCAATCGTGACGGCTCTCGTTGCTGTGATCGTCAGACGCGTGCGTTTCACATTGCAGCAGCAGCAAAACGACAAAGAACTGAGTTTGCTTCAACACAGAGGAAGAACAAGGACCTCATCATCAAGAGGGGCGACATATCACTCCTAGCCGAGGTGGGCAAAGGGAGATACGGAACGATCTACCTCGGAAGATGGCGGAGCGGCGAGGTGGCCATCAGGGAGCTCAAGAGGGACCCGCAGGACCCCGCGGACGAGTCTGCCTTCCAGTCGCTGCTCGAGAGCCTCGAGATAGTCCGTGCGCTCCGGCACCCCAAGTGCGTGCTGATCATGGGCTACTGCGCCACGCCCACGGAGCTGCTCATCGTCACCGAGTACATGGCGCAGGGGTCGCTGATGCACCTGCTGGCGACGAGGGACCTCGACATGGCCACCAAAAAGAGCATCGCCCGCGACGTTCTCGACGGCCTGGCCTTCCTGCATACCAACAGCCCGGCCATCATACACGGCAACCTCAACACGCAGTCCATTCTGGTGCGCACATGGGCTGCTGGAGTGACTGACTGGCGCTGCCGCAGGTCGACTCCAAGGGAGGCGCCAAGGTGGACCTGTGCCACTGCTCTCTAACGGGGATCAAGAAGACGACCATCCCGTCGGAGAAGAGCTACACCACGGCGACGGACGTGTTCATGTTCGGCGTGGTGCTGTGGGAGCTGCTCAACCCAGGCGAGATCAACGAGAACAACTCGGTCAAGACCAGCAAGAGCTTCAGCTTCGAGGCCAACGACATGCCGCCCCAGCTCGTGCAGCTCATCAAGGACTGCTGCAGCAAGAACCCCGCCAAGCGCCCCACCATACTGCAGATCCTCGACAAGTGGTCCTCAATGGAGTTCGAGGAGTACCAGAAGGTCGGCCCCTCCGCCGCTCCCTGTGCTTGGTTGGGTCGCGCATCTCACTCGAGCTTTGCTCGTCATCTTCCAGACGATCTCCATATCGCCGCCGCCGTCGCCGCCGCAGACGGGGATCGAGATGATGAAGATCACCCCCGAGAGCACGCCTCCTGAGTCGCCGCTGTTCCGCAACTGCAGCTGCAGCCCTCAGATGACCCCGCCAGAACTGTCGCTGCCTCCGGAGCAATGTACGCATTGTGCCAATCGAACACACGGCACACGCGAACTCACCGGCTCCCGTTGCAGTCGTGGTGTCGGTGAGCCCTGGCGAGTCGCCCTCGCAACTGGTGACAGAGAGAGCTTCCGTGTACTTCTCGTCACCGGGCGTATCCGTGTGCCTGATGCCGCATGAGGCATTCCTGGCCACAGACACTCCTCTCAACTCTACGGCCTTCGCGGCTGTCAGCACGTCAATTTCACGCACAGAAATGCAGGTGTAAGGACGTTTATTATGTAATACAAAGTTTCGCTATGCAACACGACGAGGGTACACTACCCGTATGCTAGGTCGGAAAAGCTATTTGGACCGAGCGGAAAGGGCACACAACGGGTCATTTGCGTTATCGATTAATGTGAGCAGCAAAATTTGGGCTCTGCCCGGAATCGAACCGGGGCCACCTGTACCCTAAACAGGTATTTTACCACTAAACTACAGAGCCTTTCACATAGTT
>CACRSC010000029.1:14223-57582 GCA_902651635.1 Mastigamoeba balamuthi
AACCGGATGGAATCAGTGGGGGTGCCGGGTTTTATTGCCACTGAGAAGCGCAGAGCGAGGCAGCGCGTCTAACGGGGCGCGGGAGGGGCACTGGGGTAGTCGGTGGAGCCTTCCGGGGCCAGCGGTGCACTGGGGATGGCAGGCGGCGCCGGCACAGACCTCGGCCCACCCGTCGTGTATCCCGAGCCTCCGAACGGCTGCACAGGGGGGGCCCGGGGGTTGGTACTGGCCTGCCAGGGGCCGGCTGCGGTGGTGGCGCGTACCCTGCTGCCGGACGAGGACGAGGAGGAGCTGAAGAAGCCCGAGAAGCCCGAGAGCACGGAGCTGCCTCCCCTGTCGCTGGTCAGACGGCGTTGATGCGCTGGAAGGCGAGCACACTTACTGGCGCATCGTCGTCGGGAGGACTCCGGTCTGCGGTCCCACGACGTACGACGGCAGGCGCACGACGCGGTTCAGCAGCGGCAGGCCCTCGACCGCCGCGACAGCCCTCGCCGGCAGAATGAGGAAGCGCAGCAGCCCGTAGACATCTGCAGGAGAAAGAAAGAGAGAGAGAGAGAGAGATCGATCGATCGCCAATTCAATTGAGCGAATTGAACAAATAGGAATTGGAAATGCAAGAATTGCGCACAGAGGTAGCCGCTGAGGATGCCGACGAGGTGGCCGATGAAGGAGACGCGGGGCATGATGACCTGCATGACGAGCAGCAGCACCCAGGGGTAGGCCTGCGCGGGCACGCTGAAGAGCCCGAAGACGCTGTGGTTGGCGACGGTCGACGTGGCGACGTCGACGACGAGCACGCTGAAGATGACGCCGCTGAAGCCGACGCTGCACGTCAGCGACATGCGCGCCGTGACGCCCAGCGCGTCCGACGCCAGCGCCGCGCACGTGTGGAGCGCCGCGTTGACCACGATGAACGCCAGCACGGCGTTGGCCAGCCCAAAGCTGCCGATCTTCCTCTGCTCCCGTTGCCCGCACGCGCACGCACAGCAGGCTGGCGTCAGCCACGAGGAGAGCAGGGACGTGCGTGCGGAGTGGGCACACAGCGAGGGGGGGGGGGAAGCAGAGACCGGGAGAGGACAAGGGGAGAGCAGACAGCACGGGGGAGGGCAAAGGGGAGGGGGACCTCGAAGACGGCGCCCATGGGGATGAAGGCGAGCATGTTCATGAGGATGTGGAGGATGCCGATGTGGAAGAACGGCGCCGTGAAGACCCTGAGCACTGCAGCCAGCAGCCCCCATCGTCGACCCAACCCAATCGAGCCCACCAAAGATCGGGGCTGTGAGGAGCGAGCGAGCGAAGAAGAAGAAAAAAACGAAAGAAAGAAACGCGAGAGAAGCCGTGGCCGTGCGGGGCGCATACAAGCAGGGAGGGGGGGAGGAGGGGAGGGGCCCGTACGCGCGTCGAGGAAGCTGCTGCCGCGGAAGAGGAAGGGGATGAGGCAGACGCCGTGGGTGATGCTGCCAAAGACGAGCTCGTAGAGGTACAGCACCGAGCAGACAAGCAGCACCGTGCGCGTCACGAGGGGCACGGACTCGAGCCACACGCGGGCGCGCGTGGTGAGGCTCGCCTGCGAGGTCACGTTGGCCGGCGTGTTGCCCGACATTCCGCGCGTTGCACAGAGGCTGCTGATATTCTTTTCGGTTGGTAGATTTCCCTCGCTCTCCCCCTTATGGCCGCGCTAGATCGGAACGATCTGGTCGACCATAGTGACATGGAAGATATTGTGGTCCCCTCATTGGCTTGCGGGCGAGTATGGCCATATATTTCAATTGTGTGACTGGTACTTTAAGTGCTGTAGTCGAGCTGTGGTATTCCGGTGTCACGCCTTGGTCTACAGTGAATAGGGCTACCGAAAAGTGTACTCGTCCAAGTACTCGGAGGCAAATGTGAGTCTCTTTTGACACAGCAATAGTGCATTTTATGGGTTTGCCTTTTTTCGTATCTCTTTTAACCCATACTAATAACACAACAGTTTCTCTTCCCACTGATGGGCCACTCCAATGACTTCTTCTTCTCCAGATGCTCCTCCACTGCTTCTAGTGGCCCCTAGTGGCCCCTCATGCTGCCTTCACACTCACGAGGTGCGATATCATTTCTCTGTTATGTTTATTGGCCTTTACCCTGCTTCCATCCTGTCCTTGTGTGTGTTCCCTCCCTCCCATGGTATGTGCAATGTTGTTCTGGCTGTGCTGAACATAGTCTCTGCTGCCATGGACATGCTGTATATGTGCAATGTCGTCTTGGCTGTACTGTATATGCGCAATATTGGTCATACTGTACATATGCAACATCATCTTGTCTGTACTGCACATCATCCTTGCCATGCTGCATGTGTTCTACACCATTGGGTAAGGTATGGATCATCCCATAATACTAGTACAGAACCATTTGATGTGTCTGTGAGACGGGTTTTGTAAGCAGTGTGGAAAGCACATCATGCACTACGGACTTGGATCAGCCAAGCACTGAATGAAAACCCAGCCAGACACGGTGGCCACAGCACCACTAACCAAGAGAGCAAGAAGGGTAACTTCAGAGAAAGAGGACAAATGAATCCTGCAACACATAAAATCACCAGACCCTCAGCAGTGAACACTTCAAAGTGTTTTCAATCCCTTGAAACAACAGGAGGTATCACAATAGCTTCTCACTTTCAATCACCAATTTGTCATAGAGGTTGGATCAGATGATTGTGAAGCTTGTTGCAGCTGGTCATCTCTCTTGTTTGTTGATTTCCAGTGCCTGATCAACTATCAGTTGCAAGGAGGTGAAATGCCACATTGTTTCACATAACAGCTCTCTTCTCAGTTGACCTCGATGGCAACAGAAACAACCTTCAAGAAGAAGCTTCAAGAGATGTGAAATGAACAGACTCAGAAAAGGTATTTTCTTTAAATTGATTAAACTCATTGCATTTTAGATAAAAGAGCTCTAAGCTGTATCAGCTTACTTCCTTTCTTATGATCTTTAGTGAAGCAAGTCACATCACAACTTTCTCAGAGTGACAGATCATTTTCATACTGTCAACTGGGAGTTATATTGTTATACCATTGGCCACTTGGGCTTGCCATTCCCCCAAGATCCAGTTGTGCACCAGACGACATTGCCATCAAAAGAGCATGCTGCACCCCCAATGTTGACCATAACCACACGATAATTAGCCTGTTCAACAGATACACAGACAAAGTGATGAACCAACAACAGGACGTGGTACTGGAACCCGTCTTCCCGGAACCGCCCCTGGAAATACCCCCCAAGCCCCACAACACGCATGCCCCCCCCCCAGACTCACCACCCACCGTAACCCCCCCTTCCCCTACCCCAACGCCCCTGGCTCGAAAGAGCTCATCCCTCACTGGTAGCGGAACGGGAAACGAAGATTTTTCTATTTCTATTTCCCAAGATCCGGTTGTTCCTTTCTCGCGACGCCGACACCGCGAGCCCCGAGCCCCCAGCGCAGAAGCGATGGTGCGCCTCAGGTCGGCGACGGCCTAGTACATGTGGGTGGCCGAGTACCTCCTCGCAGGACGCCCGCAGACCCTGCTACAGGCGGAGTCAGCAGCGGCATGGGCCGGACCCCAAACAACACCCACGCCGCCTCTCCGTAAGCTGAGATGGCGGGCCGAAGGCAGCGACGCTGCTGCTGCCTCGCTCGGGCACAACTGCCGCAAATCGTCCTTTGTTGAGCATGGAAATCAGCAGTCCGATGGCGCCCTCCGATATCTGTCGGCAGGCAGAGCCGAGCACCTCTCGTCCATGTGACTGTATGGCGCGATGGTGTTGAACCCTGGGAGCGTCAGCACCCAGTTCCCCGTGATCTGGCAGTACCCGTCCCTCCGAGACGGCGACCCGACGGCATCCGCATTCGGTATCTTCGAGCACAGCTCGGGCTCCTGCGGGTCGTAGATCGCCAGCTGGTACGAGTCGCGGGGGACCATCTCAGAGGCCTCGATGTCTCTGGCGAGGACTCCAGCGGATTGAAGAATGTCGACGACGAACGTGTCGCACACGCGGGCAGGTCCGTTCCAGTACCGCCACTCATCTCGTTCGGGCATCTCGAGCAACTCCGCAAACGACATCCCACGCCTCGCGAGCTCCCTGGGTGAGGAAGTGAGGAGTGCGAGCCACGGGTGTTACGTCAATTGAATCTCACCTGTAGATCTCGTCGATGGTCCAGCACCGGGGGCCTGTGCAGTTGCGAGCCCGGACGGGGCAACAGCCAGACCTCCCCAGGCGCTGGTTCAGCGCCTCTCCAGCCATCCGTTCGATCTGGGAGTGCGCCAGGCGATCGGCGATGGCGACGGCCACCATTGCTGCGTCCGAGCTCAGGGGAGGAGGAAAGTTGCCTCTGACGTTGTCCAGCCAGCCGAACAGGTAGTTCTGGTACCCGTACTCCAGACCCTCAAGCTGCGCGAACCGCTCCGCTGCGGCGGTGCTGTTGAACATCGCGCGAGACTTGGGCGACAGCCTCGCGAAGACGCGTGGCGAGCCGGAGTCGATTCCCGCGATCCACTCGGAGAGCTCCGTCCTGCGGGCGACGGGGGCGGTCATCTCGATCACGTACTTGACTCCGCCGATGGTCAGGACCATCTGCGAGTGCGTGATCCTCGACCCTGTCGCCCACATCTGCAGCGCGTCGGGGCCGCTGTGCGTGTTCCACGAGAGGACGCAGTCGCCGTCGACAAAGTCGTCGGGGGAGATGGAGGCCTTCCAGTCGCCTATGGGCATCGGGCGCTCGTCGTACGAGAACCCTGCCATCTCCTCGAGAAAACTCCGCATCTGCGAGACCTCGGGTGAGTCCCCGGTGGCCGCAGTGCTATGTGCGGCACGTCGTGCTCCTGGTGCCTCCCGAACAGGAGGTGGAGAGACTTGGCGAGGTCGCGCAGAATCGAGAGGATGCCCGACGGCGTTCGGAACACCGAGATGCCGTTGAGCTCCACAGAGCTCCTCGCGTCCGCGTCGGCGACGTGCAGCTCCACTGCGTACTCGCCCCTTCTGGCGAACGTCCTCAGGGCGTGCGCGCCCCACGCGGCAAAGAGATACGAGGACGACTGCGAAGCGGCAAACACATCGAGCGGGTCGGGCAATGAGACTCGAGGAGAGAGCGTATTCGAATCGATACCTGGCAGGCCGGAGGGCTGAGGCATGTCGTGTTCGAGTAGCCCACGCGGACGCTCATCGATATCCGCAGGGACGCGAAGCTGGAGTCCGACGCCGGGGACAGTGAGATGCAGGCAGACGATGGACCGAAGCACGGATCCTGCCACTCTGCGCAGCGGTCCGCGCTGGCAGACCCGATCAGAACCGGCAGGAACTGCAGCCACTCCCCGTTCTTTCCCAACGAGAACGGCGCGATCGAACGTGCTGCGGGCACGAGCGCTAGCGGCAGCAACAGCAGCAGCGGGGCCCTCATCACTCAAGTGCCCGCGAAGAAAAACCTCAGAAATGAGAGAGCAGAGCCTCTACGTCATCGGCGAACACAAAAACTGTGGAGATCGACTTCGATTCCCGCTCTTATGTCCGTTTTTTCGCTCGTTGCCCAGCAGGGGCCAGAAGCTCTGGTTTCCCATCGCAAAAATAACCACACAAGTTCCCCAACAAGCAAGATGCACGTTGTCTTTTATTCTGTCATTGGAGTTGTGCAAGGACGCCCATTCTTCTGAAATCTTCCACACATCCTTGCCTGTTTATCCTCATTCCTCTCACTTCTTATTGTGGTGAACCCGCGAAGTACGATGGAGCACATCTCAGACGCCGAAGCCCTGCTGCAGTCGACCCTCTCTCAGCCAGGCCAGCTCCTCCAGGACTCTTACGAACCCGGCGCGGTGCCCGACGACCTGGCGCAGCACGTGCACCTCGACGACGACCCGCAGACCGTCATCGCGATCACTCCTCAGTACTTTTGCGGACCCGATGGAGAAGAAGACGAAACCGCCTTCATCATCCGCCACCAGCTGCAGGTCCTGGAGCGCCCCATGGGCGCCTCTGGAACGGCGGGCCCTCTGTCCTTCACCTCCGAGACGACGGCCCGCGGCCGTCTGGAGTTTGTCGACCTCTCCACACCCCATCAGTAAGCTCCTATCCGCTAGGCCTGCTTGAGAAAATGCCCTCAATTCGACCCTATGCAGGATGGGAATGTGGGCTGAGTACCTCGAGGAGCGCAAACTGAGGAAGGCCAAGCTGAAGTCACGTAAGCCGCCCATAAGCCCGGCGATGTCCGACGCCGACTGCAACCCGAGCACCGAGCTGGCCGGCTCGGTGCAGCAGCACGCTCAGGCTCACGGACGCCCGAGCTGCCTCAGATCCGTCCGCGAGCGCCTGTTTTGGTGGGTCCCCGGCCGCAACGACAAGCTCGGGCAGTGGCTCGCCACAGGTCCAACCGCTGCCGTCTGCGCGAGTGAACCCCGAAAGCCCTTGTGTCTGAGAAGAGTCTTTTTGTTTCTGTGTTCCCGTGTGCAGCAATCGCGGGAAACGATCTGCTTAGCTCCATCCTGTACACGGCGGGGCCGTGCGCCGTGGCATGCGGGAAGCTGTCGCCGATCGCGCTGGCCATCGTCGGCATCCCGCTCTTTTTCTACCGGTACATCTACACCGAGTGCATCCTCGCCATCCCCCTCAATGGCGGGGTCTACAACATCCTCCTCAACTCCGCAGAAAAACGCGAGTCACACGCCCCGCCCCCCTTCCCCTTCGGTTTTCCGTCATCGCCCCTTGGGGTCTCATGCCAAGTCGCTCGCCGCAGTGACTGCCGCCTTCGCCGCGGTGCTGATGATCCTCTCCTACATCGCGACCGCCGTCGTTTCGGCAGGGACTGCGGCACAATACCTCACCGCCATCTCGGACAGCTTGCCCATATCGGCATTTTGGCTGGCGCTCATCGTCCTGGCGGCCATCGCGCTGCTGACGATGCTCGGGGTCCGCGACTCCTCTGTAGTGTCGCTCACGATGTTCTCGCACCACATCGTGTGCATCATCGTCCTCGTGGTCTTTGGGTTCATCAAGCTCAAGCAAGTTGGCACCGGCACACTGCGCAAGAACTGGGCAGAGCCGCCGGTCAACGGCAACCTCGCGGAGGACGTCTGGCTTGGGTTCAGCGCCGCGATGCTCGGAGTTACGGGGTTCGAGACGTCGGCCAACTACATCGAGAGCCAGGGCCCGGGCGTCTACCCCAAGTGCTTGCGCAACATGTGGGTGATGAGCACGGTGCAGAACATCCTCGTGCAGTTCCTCATCACTGCGCTCGTCAGCTACGACACGATGAAGGACATGCAGTACGACCTCGTAGCAGCCCTCGCCAACGCCACAGAGCGCCACTGGCTCGTCATCTGGCTGCGCGTGAACGCCGGCATCGTCTGCTGTGGTGGTGTCATCACCGCGTACGCTCCAAATCGTTTCATTGAAACGTCTGTAACGCGCACCGTCAGCTTCGTGGGCACCATCGGCCTCGCTGAGAGGCTGTGCTCGGACAAGGTGCTGCCCTCGTTCCTAAACACCAAGAACAAGCTTTTCGGGACGGCGCACTGGCTGCCCGCTGCGTTCTGGGCGCTAACGTCGGCGCTATTCGCCATCACCGAGGGAAACCTGACGAGCATGTCTGGGATGTTCACGGCGTCGTTCCTGACAGTGCTCACCATCGTCGCATGCGGCAATCTCACGCTCAAGTACAAGCGGCCCCACCTGCCTCGCAGCCACAGGTGCCACTGGCTCGCTGTCATCTTCGGCGGCTGCTTCATCGTCCTCGCGCTGGTCGGGAACATCTACATGCAGCCCAGTACGCGACCGAAAGCCAGGATACGCTGGGATCTTAACGCCTCTCGCCAGTAATCCTGCTGTTCTTCTTTGTCTACTTCGTGGGAGTGTTCACGGTGGTCATGTCGGTGGTGATGAGGCACCGCATGTCGAGCATGCTGGTTCACTCGAACTTTGTGAAGTCCCCCTTCGTGGGAAGGAGGCTATCGCGCTGCCTGTTCTCCGCCTACGAGTCACGCCACTCGTGCGCCTTCTTCACCAAGAGTGCCTCGCTCTCGGAGCTCCGCAAGGCTTGCTCCTACGTGTACGTGCCCCCTCTCCCCAGCCACTCACCCTTTGATTCGTTCTAGAATAACATTCCGCTGGCAATTCGTCACATCTAATGCATCTGATGTAACTGCAACAGTTACGACAACGAGTTCCCAGAGATATTGGTGGTCATCTTCATGTACCAGACAGGGCAGGCACCCCCTGTGCATATGAAGCCCATGCTTAAGGTCATTGACGACATGTACCCCCGCATGGTCATTACGATGCTCTTCGTTCAGGGCGAGATCAGCACGCAGACCGTGGGTGCGTGTTGCCTCGACCGAGATCCCGCATTCTACTGACTGCTGTAATACCCCCTTCCCAGACGTCTTAAGCAGAATCCTGCACATACCCAAGAACTTCATCTTCGTCCCCTGCCCCACTGCTGTGTGGCCCCTGGATCTAGGCTCTCTCGGGGGCGTCAGGATAATCACGCACTGAGGGGCTACCCACTGCGCAATGTCATCGCCACACTGCCAACGCCTGGCCGCAACCCTTGTTAGACAATAATTCAATGTGGCTCTGTGAATTGTTCGCTCTAGAGTGAAGAGTGGAGGGCAGGCCGTTCTGATAAGAGTACTGCCTGTTGGCAGGAGCACGACGAGACATCACTGGCGGCCCACGGTGCTACGAGCTCGGGCACCCAGCCTTGTTGCCACCACAGCGTGGCAAATCCGAGCGGACGCAGGGACCTGCTTCCTCCTCCGCGTGGCGGTTGATGGCGTGGTAATGACGCCATCAACCGCCAGCCCCCGAATGACAACCCCCAGCACACGTCACAACCACACTTAACCCTCGACCCACCTCACACAAGGCCGACCTCACAGCACGTGGGAATTTGCAGTTGCTCGCCCGGCTGGCAGGTCGAGGGGTGACCAAGTCAAGCGCGTGGCTGTTGCCCAAGACCGGTTGACAACCGTCGGGGGGTGGTGACGTGGAAGATTGCCCAACGGCTGTGCGATATCAACGGACACCCCCCATTTTTTCATTTTAGTAAACTGCGCTTCTGGCGAAGATGGGGGCGACACTCGGCGACATCCTGCTCTGCATCCTCGCGATCTTCCTGCCCCCTCTGGCGGTGCTGCTGCACAAGGGGTGCGAGGCGGACTTCTTCATCAACCTGATCCTGACGATCCTCATCTGGATCCCTGGTGAGCTCAGGCAGCTGCTGCTCAGTCAAATTTCCCCACAGGCCCCCCCACACACACACACAGGGCCCTCACCTCCGCACCGCTTTCGTGTTGGTTTCCCGCAATTTCTGACGCCGCCTGGCAACGCCTGCAGGGGTCATCCACGCGTGGTGGGTCATCCTCCGTTGAAGCGGCGGGCGGCAGGCGTTCTGATTCCTCCTCCGGAGAAGGCAGCGAGTGGCACCCGGTCACCACTATTCCAAATAAGAAAAGAGAAGCCATCTCCGCTGCGGCCTAACCGGCACAAAGGACACCTTGCCGTCTGCGTTCCAGTGTGTGCTTTGCTGATTGGGGGTGAGGAGAGGTGGTGTGAGGGAGAGGCAGCGGCTGGGGGGGAGGGAGAGGTCTGGTCCGCGGCCCTCGGGCCCCCCGGGGGTCGCTCGCTCCCGTCTCAGGCGTTGTTCGCTGGCTCGGGCTCTGCTGTTGTGGTGGCAAAACGTGCGCCGCTGCTGCTGCTGGAGGCTCTCTGGGGCCCCCTCAGTAGTGGCCGCCCTGCTGGACCTGGCGGCGCAGCTGCTGGTACACCTGCTGCTTGATCCACGCGCGGTTGCGCGGTATGTAGAGCCCCGACTGGGCGTCGGCCCTGTGGGTCGAGAGCAGCGGTGCGATGAGCGAGCAGAGGGGAGGAAGAGGAAGCAGAGGGGGAGAGAGGGTGGAGAGGAAGATGGGGTAGAGGGGAGAAGGGATGTGCTCACTGGAGGGCGCTGAGGTCTGCGAGGCTGTCGATGTAGGTCATCAGGTCCGAGACGTCGTAGGTGATGTTCTGGGCGTTCTGGTGCATCGACTTGAGCTTCTGCTCGTACAGCCTGCACACGCCTTGGCACGCGCCGCGCCGCCGCACGACGCGTCTCAGTCCGGTTTCAACGGGTCTCGGAGGGAGGTGCGGGGGGTGTGGGGTGTCCGGGGGCGGGGCGAACCGTCGACGGCCGCGGGAAGGCTCTCGAAGTCAAAGTAGGTGCGGCTGGGGAGGTTGCTGTACTGGACGAGCAGGATCGTGTGGCTCATTCTGTCACCGCGCGTTAGCGCAACTCACGGCGGCGGGGCGCGGGAGAGCGTCGACATACTCGGCGGGCACTCGGCAAACGTGATCGGTTTGGCGCGCGCGGACGGGCGGGATAAAACCTCAAAAAAAACAAAGGGATGGGCGAGCAGAGAGATCTGCCCCAGATTCCCGTATCTTCCCTCAGAGATACACCCCGCCCTCCCAAGCTTGGAAACCGCGGGGATGGCGGACGCGGAGATGTCGTCCGACGCGTCGCTCGGCGACGACAGCGCGTACGGCGAGGGGCCCGGGCCCATCCCCGAGGAGTCCCCGCTGCACTCGGGTGCCGACGACGACACCGCCGCCCCCGCGTCCCCGCGCCCGCCCGCTGCCGACGAGGACGACGACGACGGCGACGGCGCCGACGGCGACGCCGACGACGACGACTACGCCGACGCCGACGGCTCCTTCGACTCTGCCTGCGCCGCGGCCGCCACCGACCTCTCGTCCAACGCGTCGCCGAGCTCGGAGAAGAGCGCCGCCCGCGCCACGTCATCGGGCGGCGCGCCTGCGGGGGCGGGGCCGCAGGGGCAGGGGCAGCAGCAGGGGCAGCAGACGGCGTTCGAGCGGGCGCTGGCGCGGAAGGAGCGCGAGATCGAGGCGCTGCGGGCGACGCTGGAGAACGTGCGGGCGACGGGCAGGGCGCTCGAGGCGTCGCCCGTGGCCGCGGCGGCCGTGCGGGTGTTCGGGGCCGCGCTGGACGAGCTGATCGTCGAGGTCGCCTTTGAGGCGCACGCGGCGCACGCGAGGGAGCGCGCAGAGAGCGAGCGCAAGCGCGAGGCCAGCAGGCGCACGGCGACGGCGACGGCCACGGCGACGGCGGGGACGCGCGGGGACGTGGGGTACGAGCCGCCGCCGCTGCCGCCGGGGGGCGCGCACCCCGTGCAGTGCCCGTCGTGCCTGCGCGACGTGTCGTTCTCGAGGTTCTCGCTGCACCTCGAGAAGTGCATCGCCAGCTCGCGGCCGCCCTCGCGCACGGGCCGCACGCGCACCAGCGGCGGCTCGGCCGCTGCGCACGCCGCGGCGATCGACGGCGCGGTGGCGCAGCAGGGGCCCGCGGCGCTCGTGGGCGGGGCAGTGGCCGGCGCTGCCGCTGCTGCTGCGGGGGGCAACATGCTGGTGCTCGACAACCCGCCGCCAGCGCCGAGGCCGAAGAGAGGGCGTCCCGCGGGGGTCAGTCTCTGCTCCTCCTCCTCCTCCTCCCCCCTCCCACGCCCCTCAATGCACGACACATTCGCGCAGCGAGGATGCGCCCGGGGAGGCGGAGCGAGGGGCGCGAGTGTGGGAAAGCTGACAGCTGTGCTCTCTCGCGGTGGCCTCAACAAGAAGCGCATTTGATGCCTCCCCTCCCCTCCCCCCTGCGACACAACTGCACTGGGCTCCTTGTGCCCACGCTGCACGCTGCTGCCGCTGCCGCTCCTTCTGGCGCCCCTCCGTCTCCTCTCCCTCCTCGTCTCTCTCCCTCTCTCCACCATCTCTCGTCTTGTACCCCCTAGCTCGCTGTCGGTGGCTGCGATAAAAACAGAGTGTATTGGCTGCTTCGGACTGGAGGGCGTGCAGTGGGCTACGTCGGCATGGCGACCTGCGTCAGTCGCGTGGCCTGCTCTCGTGTGAGCTCTGCGGCGGGCTTGTGGGCCTGCGCCGCCTTGCGCTTGTATCCGCCGCCCGCAGGCACGTCGTTGCAGCTGTGCACTGCCCACGCGGCGATGTCCCGCATGGCCTCGCGCAGCTCGGGGAACGTGTCCGAGGGGCTCTTGGCCAAGTACGGCGCGCACACGCGCCTCACGACCCCGGCGGCCCACGGCCACCCCAGCAGCGGCGCGCTGACCGAGACACTGAACGCCAGCGACATGGGCGTCGGCGCAGGCGGCGCGGGCAGGGCGGGGGCCGAGGCGAGCCTCTGCAGCTCGCGCGTCGCGCAGTCGGCCACCGCCGCGACGAGGTCGCACATGTCGTTGTCGCTGAACGCGGCCGTCTCGAAGGCGATGCCCAGCACGGCCCCCAGCGGCGCGTACATCTTCCGGAACTCGTCCGCGGCCCCCGTGGCGATGCCCGCGGAGATCATGCCCTCGCGCGCGATGAACGCGGCCGCGGCCGCCACGGACCGGCCGCAGATGGCCGAGGGGTCCGCGGCAGCCCGCACGCCGTCGGCCCAGGCGGCTGCGGCTCCGAGCAGCGCGAACGCGCGGCAGCTGAGCACCGTGTCGGGCCCGAGCGTCACGATGGAGCAGACCGTCTCGGTGGCGGCGCGCCTGTCGTCGGACCGGCGGCAGAGGCGCATGGCAGCGTGGCCGCCGGCAGCCGCCTCGCGGGGCCCGCGCACTCTGCCGCTCGTGAGCTCGCGGACGAGCGCCGAGTGCGCTGCCCCCACGATGCCCAGCGCCGCCACGACGCCCACGAGCAGCCTCTGCTTCTCGCCCCCCGCGTCCACAGTCCCGTCCGCGACCGCACTGCGCGCTCTGCTGCGTCAGCTCCAGTGGGGGAGTGGCGATGGGTGTGCATGTGTGCGTGTCCGCGGTGTCGTTGGCAGCAGCGTGGCACAGCACAGAGCACGGAGCACGCCGCACTCGAGGTTCACAGCGAGGGGCCGATACATGGGCATCGCTCCCCACAATGACCTCCGCGGTGTGACGACGGTGGCAGAGAGGAGGAGAGCAACAAGAGGGAAGACACAGAACACAGAGCAACGCCACGCTCACGCTCACAGCGAGAGGCCGACACAGAGGGGCATCGCCCTCCACAGAGTCCTCCGCAGTGTGATGGCGGAGACACAGAACACTGAGCAGCACCACACTCACGCTCGCGGCAAGGGGCCGAGACAGGGACACCGACCCCTCCACGGAGTGGTGGCGGTGCGAAGACAAGGGGGGAGAGCAACAAGAGGGGAGGGAGCAGCGGGGGCAGGAGACGGACATGGGGGCGGTGTTGAAGTCGATGGGGGCCGCGAGGACGCTCTTGACCCACGCCGCGACGACGGCGTGCTGGGGCAGGCGCCGCAGGTGCAGCTCGACGTCCGACGCCGTCTGCGGGCGCAGCGCCGCCAGCAGCGCCGCGGGCCCGGGCGAGGCGACGCCCGCGAACGCGTCGCAGTCGCTAGGCCTCCCGATCGAGTACTCGTCGAGCAGCCTGTGCAGCGACCGCACCTGCCGCCGCAGGCTCTGCACGTCCGTCTCTCTGCGGTTCCGCGCCGCGTTCAGCGCGTTCGGGGGCGGGGTGGGCGGGGTGGGGGGTCGCGCGGACAGGTGGGTGCGCGTGTCGAGGAGGTGGTTGAGGCGCGTGACCTCGCGCTCGAGGAACGTCGTGCGCGTGAAGCTGAAGCGCAGCTGCTCGATGACGTGGTTCTGCACGGTGCCCCGCGAGTTGGCGCGCTCCAGCTCGCGCTCGAGCGCCGCGACCCTCGCGCGCAGCGCCGGGGCGCCGTCGTCGTCGTCGCCGTCGGCCATCCGGGACGGGGGGTCAAAGCACTCCGGTCCGCTGCAAAGATACCCCGAGAAGATACGGGAATCTCGGGGCAAGATACACTGACCGTTGAAATTGCAAAATAAGGCCCTGCGTGCTGTTACGCTTTTGCACCTTTTGCCTTCGATCCCTCCATGGCGCTCGTCGGCGTAGCGCCCACCACCGCTGCACCCTGTGCGCCCGCCCACCCACCCTGCCCCACCCACCCTCTCACCCACGGCCTCGGGCTGCTTGCTGCTCCCCCTCCCCCCATTCCCCCGCGCAGGCGAAATCGGCGAGACGCCGACCAACGAGTCGGCAGAGGCGGACCCCCACGGCGCGCTGACGGCGTTCCTCGACGCGATCGACTGCGAGCTGGCGGCGGCCAAGGCGCGGGCGCAGGCGTCGCCGTCGCTGTCGTCGCTGTGCCCCTCGCCTCCCGCGACGCCGACGCTGCCGCCGCGCAGGGCCCCGCGGGCGCGCAGGTACAGCGCCGCCGCCTCGCGCGAGGAGGCCCTGCGCGAGCGCGCGGGCGCCGCGTGCTGGTGCGCAGGGGCGCGCGTCGAGGAGGAGCGCGCGCTGCGGGCGGCGGCGGAGGAGCGCCTGCGTGCTGTGCGCGCCGACGCGGCCGAGGAGATCGCGCGCGTGACGGCGGAGCTCGAGAGCTGCGTCCGCGACGCCGCCGCCCTCAAGGAGATCGTCTACCACATCGCCTCCTCGGCCGACCCTCAGCAGCAGCAGCTGGAGGCCCAGGGCCAGGCCCAGGTCCAGCCCCGGCAGGAGGAGCTGAGCGAGCAGAAGAGGGCGCTCGAGGGGGAGCTGAGCGGGCAGAAGCGGGCGATGGAGGAGCTGAGCGAGCAGAAGAGGGCGCTCGAGGAGGAGCTGAGCGGGCAGAAGCGGGCGATGGAGGAGGAGCGGCAGAGGGCAGCGCGGGAGCTCGCGGCGGCGCGGGCGGAGATGGAGGAGTACGAGGCGCGGACGGACGACCTGCGGAGGAGGCTCGCGGAGGCGCAGGCGCAGGCGAGGAGGGAGCAGGGCGAGGCGTTCGAGGCCGTCGACGCGGGGCGCAGGGAGCTCGCCAGGGCCAACGCGGAGATCGACGCGCTGCAGAGGGACGCCGCGTGGCTCAAGGGCCTCGTCGTGCAGCTGACAGACGACAAGGCGCAGGCCGAGCAGCGCGTGGCCGAGCTCACCAAGCAGGCAAGACCAGACAGATATTCCCTTGATATTTTCCCGCCAGCGCGATTCCTTCTTTTCTATAGTATCTGATAGATATTCTGGAATCGCCCTTACCGCGCTCCCGTACTGACCGGTCGGCGCCGCAGCTGGAGCAGTACGCGTCGTTCAAACGGGTGATCCAGGAGATCAAGGACGAGCGGGACGAGGCCTACTGCCACGCCGACGAGCTGCAGGCGCAGGTCGACCGCCTCGCGGCCGAGAACGCGGCGATTCAGGAGCGCGTCGAGCGCAAGCGCCGCACCGTCAGCCAGCTGCGCAGCAGCGTCTCTGCGTCGAACGCGGCCATGTTCTCGCAGCTCGCAGCCCTCGCCCAGCAGCTCGACGCCGAGAAGGCGCTGCACGCGCAGGACAGGGCGCAGCTCGACGCCGTCTCTGCGGAGCTCAAGGCGGTCGTCGACTCGCAGACCCAGCAGGCCGCCAGGGCCGCCAAGGTCGCTGCGGTCGCCGCTGCCATGGTGCCCTCGCTGCCCCCGCTGTCGCAGAACAGCCTGCCCGCCCTGCCGCTGCCCGACGAGCCGCAGCAGCCGCAGCAGCCGCTGTCGGCGCGGAAGCCGAGCCCCAGCCCGCTGCCGGCGCCCCTGCGACCAACGCAGTCGCTCAGCTCCCTCGCCATGACTTGGAAGCGCACCTCGCGCAACCTCTCGGGTCCGGCAGAGCCTCCCGAGCACGCGTCCCCGCTGACCGCGTCGGCGACGTGGCGCACAGGGTCGGGGTCGATCGTGGCGCAGCTCGTGACGGAGGAGGCGGTCGTCAGGTGGCTGGGGTCGCTGGGCGTAGTCCTGAAGCAGCCCGAGCGGCTGCTGGAGGAGGCGTCGGACAGCATCGCGGTCCTGCAGGCCGTCGACGCGCTGCGGCCGGGGACGGTCAACTGGCGCACGGTGTGCAGGCCCAGGGACGGCCGCAGCCTGCAGCTCTTCCAGAAGATGAGCAACTTCAACTGCGTCGCCGACGCTGGCCGGGTGCTCGGCCTCCCGCTCAGCGACGTCGACCGTACGCCGGCCCTCACCCCCTCTTTTACTGCCCGCCCACCCCGACTCCGCACTCACGGCGTGGCTGTGCGCGCGTGCAGCCAAAGGGTTTTCGGACGGGTCCTCCAAGGCAATTTTCCGCGTGTTCGGGCTCCTGATGAACGTGCCACGAGAAGGCGGAGCCACGGGCCGATCGCCCTCGGGTTCTCCCCACTGTTAAACACAACAAACTGCAACAATGCAACGGCTGCCAGGCGTGCGAGAGAGAAATAAACAGGCCTTTCTTTACTGTAACAGGCGGAATTCATGTATTAGTCTGAAACAGCTGCACCCAATTGCAACAGCCTATCATCGTCACGATCACTTTGAAGGAATGCCCTGGTCCAGAAAGAAGACTCCAAGCCGGGCCCTGGCCAGCAGGGAGCTTTCTCGAGTCCAATTGCACCCAGCGAGTCAGCTGATGATTTGGTACATCTTTCGGGGAGAGTGGCTATCAGATAGGCTAGCCTCTTATGTTAACTCGGGACCTTGTGTTGACGATGCAATACCAGTCCTGGCACCACGTGTAGATTGAGCACGGGCTTCGGTTCACATGGGTGATGTCAGCCTTTCCAGCAATGGTATGAAATTAAGCCCAGCAAAATCAGAAAGTAAGGAATGAGAGGAACAGTGATATGCTGGAGTTAGACAGACAAACACAGAGTATGGCAATTCTCTTTGCTGATACCATCCACCCGAAAGGTCCACTGAATCTTCCCTGTAGTTTTTCCGTTTTGCTTGGATTAAGGTCAGCATGGTGGCAAACACAGACACAGAACCCAATGCCCTTATCACCAAGGAGCCAGAGGTGGTGCTCATAGAAAACTACAGACTCAATTTCCACAGGGAATACAGACAATGCCTGTATGTATGGTATGTATGACAAATGAACAAACTCTTTTCTTCATTTTGACTGTTTTAATTGGGAGAATGCACGTTTGGAAATGACGAGATTCCCTTTCTTTTCATCTTGCCTTACAAGTGTTCGCTCTGCTATCACATTGATATCCTGAACAAGTAAAGAGAAAGGTAGGCACGAGGACATGCAATTCCTGGATTGGCAGGGCTTTATCATATTGTTCAAAAATCTTGTAAGGGGTACTAATGAGAGTGCAGGAGGAAGAACCCCTGACTCAAAAATGAGTACTTGAAGACTTAAATTGATGCACCACAAAGTGAATAAAATGATGACATTTGCGAAAATGATCCACTATGCTCACATCCTGGATTTTATGTCATTTCTGCAACAAATCGAGATTCTCACATCTTCGCACAGGGCTCAATTTTGCCATCAAAGATGCTGCAGGAGTTTTCGAATTTTGCCCTGCAGTAGCCAACCCCCTCTGGTGGCTACTATGCCAATTCCTAGAGAGTGTACACTGCGCAAACTCCAGGAGGACGAGATGCTGTGAGGGAAGCCCTTCGACCCATAGCAGTATGAAGTCAATTTGTTAATCTTTTCGATTCAATAATCTACACATTATCCTCTGTTTTTTTGTACACAACGGCTTTTTGATGGTGCGGTTTATGCTGGTGCTGCTGATGCTGCTCTGCGCTGTCATCGTGAATGGCGCTCCTGCAGATTTTAGCTCTCTGTTCGAGAGAGGCTCCGTGGTTATGTCCCCTGTGGTTCCTATCGAATCGTTGGCCAACGAGCTACTGTCCCAGGGCATCGGCACTGACACGGTCACCAGGCTTACTGTCGGCACATCACGGGGCGCGCAATTCTTTAACAGGCTCAAGGAGAGTGTGGAGATCTCTGTGATGTGCAGTATGGACGAGAAAATGAAGCCCCACCTCTGTGGCCCTGGTACAGGACCTGCTTGTGGAGAGGGCGCGATCCCCCCTAGGCCCAAGGTTTTGCGCCCAAACCCGATGTGGAAGGTTACCTGTGGAGAGCCGAACGAGGGCCTCAACTATTTCGGCGGTTTGGGTTCGTGGGCGATAAAAGAGGTTCGTGTGCGTCCTCATGACCAAGACGGGCCCTACAAACTCTCGTGGTCGACGGTCACCACCCACCCGGGTTTGTGCCAGAACCTCGTGATGGAGGTCGTCGACGTTCCAGGATATGCCGCCCCCCTCTTTGGAGTTAGGGCGCACCAGGGCCCCAACGGCGCAGGTTTCGACTGCCGCACTGACCTGGGTACCCGCGCTGAGCTCTAAAAAGTACCGTGGTAGCCAAACAGATTGCAAATAAGCATGCCCTCAACACAACCACTCGGATTATGGCTGGCACCCAGCGTTTTCCTTACGGCAACACCTCAGCACATGTTGCAGTGATTTCTCGTGTAGATATTTGGTTTGGTCGACGTGTTTCAGTGAAATCGCGCTGTATCCGTGTTCGAGTTGCCAAGCTTGTTGGCCCATAGATTGTCTGTGATTCAGCAGGTGGAGCAGCCATATCCGGATCAGCACCAGCTCTACCAGACCATTAACGAAAGCTGCTAGAAAAGCACGATGACTTATCCTGAGCAGGATAACCAAACGCAGCCCGCAACTGTGATGGCATTCATTTATCATGGTGGCGTCAGATGACCTCGAGGCACAGCCATTTGTGGTCAGATGCGGTAAAGTCGTGGTTTCCTATGCGCTTCGTTTGCACATTCAGGCCTCTGACGAGCATCCAGTCCAGCTTGCCCTGTGTGCTGTGGTGAGGTCTGAGTGGGAGTACGCCCAGCTTACGTTAAACCACCCGCGGTGGTTGGACAGCGTGATGTCGGCGTCGATGTCGAAAGGCTCGCTGAACCCCGGGTTCACTGCGTCCCGGCAAACGTCCTCCGGAAGGCCCAGAGCTGCCAGGTGCTCGTTGCGGCCCCCCTCGCGCACAGCCAGCACGTTGTCCGCCCACCACCGCGCCTCCGAGGACCCCAGAGACCAGAACCTCATCTGAAGAGAGGCGTCAGAACCGATGGGGGGAAACCATGCGATTCTCGCCTTGTCTCTGCAGTACTTGGGCGAAAGCCGTGCGATGCCGTGGGCCATCGTGTTGAGGTCGCCGCACACGATCTGGGACGGGGTCCCGCACGCCCGCGAGTCGGCAAAAACGTCGCAGAACTGCGAGACGCGTCCGAGAATCCCGCAGAAAACCTCGAGGTGGACGCAGTAGACGCGCAGCGGGCGGCCCAGTGGCGAGCCGCGCACCTCGGCCGTCAGGGCGTAGCGGGCCCCGTGGCGCGGCTCGTTGACAGACTCGGAGTCGCGCTCCCAGTCAAACGGCTGGTGCCTGTGGCGAAACGCTCGCACGTCTGCGAGGTCGTAGCGACTGGCCGATTGCAGATCCAGGAATCAGGGTCAAGATATTGATGGTGACGTAACGCAGGCAGAGGGAAATCCCGGGGAGCCAGTTTCTCGGAATTTCTTGCAGCGGTGGGGCGGGGAAGGAACCTGAGGATGGCGTTGCCATGAAAGCCGCCTCCCTGGGTTGCTGCGTCCCTCAGGGGTGACCTCAGCTCCTCGAACTCCCGCACGAACGCATAGCGCATGTGGAGTGCCCGGGCGATCTCTCTGCCAGTGTCCACCCCACCGCTCCTGTCGCACCCCATGTCGATCTGCTCCGCCCACGGGCCCGAATGAAGCAATACAGAAATGAGTGTGTGGGGTGTGGGGGCATTCGAGTGTTTGCCTCTTGCAGGGCGATGACATCGGCGTCGATGGACCGCAGGTTGTCGATGATGTGCGGGAGCTGGTAGCCGCGCTCGATGTTCCACTGCACCACCCGGAGAGCGCGTGTCGCATCGGTTGGGTTCTCCCCCGGGAGTCTGAAGTCGTCCTCCTCGATCATCGCCACACCCACGCGTGAGCGAAAAAGCGGAAGCAACGCTACAAGCGCGGGAAGAAAATCTGAAATATCTCAACCGATAATACCGGCTGTTGCAGCGAAGTTGCACTCATTCCTGCGCACGATGGACGGCCCGAGCGACGTGTCCTCCGAGCCTGGCGCGGCCGACCTCACTGTACGCCCGCACGGATCCCGCGTTGCCCAGCACCTCACACCTCTGCCCAGGACACCGACTACGACGCTGCCTATCTCGCGGACATCCGGTCGCACCTCGAGGGCATCTCCGCGCACTACACAGGTGCCCCACGCCGCCGCCTCTCTCTGGATGCCCGCCGCCCCCCTGCGGTGTAGCGGCTCACGAGGCGGGCTGCTGTGTCCGCAGACTGCGCTGCGAAACTCGACAGGCTCCGCAAAGTGCTCACCAACTACGAGGCCGCGCTCTCGCGCAGGGACAACACTCGCAACACCCGTTCGACCCGGCGCTGGTGCGCACGCATCTGACACGCATTCTGCCACGCGCAGAGAACCACCTGAGAGCGCTGTGCGACGCCATGGGCCTGATGCACGCGTCGACTGAGAAACTCGTCCGCTTTATGCCGTTTTTGTGCCTTGCTCAACTACTATCCAGGGCAGGAATGTGATGGCAATGTGCAAGCCACTCGAGGCCTTCCTGACCTCGCAGCAGCAGCAGCAGCAACGCAAGGCTAAGGCGAACGTGGGCCCCACCACAGCGCAGTCGTCCCCGCAGGTCCCGCAGGTCCCCAAGACGGCTGCCGCTGCTGCCAAGCGGCCGCCTCTGCCGGCGTCACCGGGGCCCACACCGCTCTCGGCCGTTCCCGCGAGGGTTGCGGCGTCGCCCACGGTCCCGCGATACACCGACTCCCCTCCGGCAATGCGCGTTCTCGCGGCCGTCGAGTACACCTGCAGCCCGCCCAGCCCCGGCAGCAGCACCGTCACCGCGGCGAGCCCTGCCATGCCGGCCGCCTCCCCCCCGCCCGCCAGGCCGGAGACGCCGCCCGCGTACGGGCAGGTCGTGACGCTGGTCGAGAAGACGCAGGCGCTCCTGACAGAGTTCAGCACCGCGCACGTCGAGGCCGTGAAGCTGCTGGACCCCTGCAGGATCCGCGGCATGGAGGCTGAGGATAGCCCGAGCCCGGACTCGTCGCACCCGTCGCTCAAGGCGGTCGCGCCTGCAGCGGCCGGCGACGTCGTCAACAGCGGCATTTCGCGCGCCATCTCCGAGTTCTCGTACCTCGAGCGCGAGCACATGGCGAAGCTCGACGTCCTCAACGTACGTGTGGTCGTTGTCCCCCGAGCCCCCGCCGTCTAACAGTGGGGGGCGCTGCGCTGCTGGCAGGCGCTCTGCTGGGCGGCGAGGCACAGCCCTAGCGAGTCGGACATCGTGGGGGAGCCGATGCTGTGCTCGGTGTTCGGCAAGCTCGACACCATCGTGGAGGTGCACATGGGCATCTCCGCCCAGCTGGCCGAGAGCGATAAGATGCGCGCCGTCGCCGAGACGTACACGAGCAAGGCGCGCGCCGTTGCTGCCCTGTGGCTCGCCACGGCTTTTGCTTACCGCTGTGCTTTTTGCTCTGCGTGCAGTACTCGATGCTGGAGGTGCTCTACGTCGAGATGATGAGGACGTACAGCAAGGCCTGCAGGGACGTCGAGTCCTCCACCAGGCGCAGGGTCTTCATCGAGCAGAACAAATGCGTGCGCAGCTGGCCACACATCCCCCCCATCCCCCCTGGCCCCCACTGCAGCAGCCGATTGACCCGCGCGCCGCTCGCCAGGCCAACTTCGCGGAGCTGAGGAGGTGCCCCATCGTGTACCTCACGAAGCTCGTGCTGAGCCTGCAGTGCCTCGCCGACGTTGCGGGCCTGGCAGACCCGTACAAAGAGATGGTGCAGGACACGCTCTCCAAGTACAAGTCGTGCCTGCGCAGGGCCGAGGACGCCATGAAGTACCCCGACAGGACGGCCCCGATCCCCCTGGACAAGCCGCTGGTGGTCGTGAAGCCCAGGGCCGACACCGTGGCCATGCCGCCCTCGGTGAACTCTGTCAAGGACAAGTCCGTCTTCAGCCAGAGCGCTGCCAGGGCCGCCACGCCGCCCAAGAAGCTCGACTCCCCGCCGCTGCCCATATCAGAGGGCACGCCCAAGGCCGGCGCGTGCACTGTGCCGCCCGTGCCGAAGCCCGAGGACATCCCGAGGCAGTTCGGGTGCGTTGCCGCCATCAAGGCGGAGGAGCCCGTGAAGGCGCCGCACGCGGCGTCGCCGCTCGCCAAGCACGAGGAGCCCGCGAGGAAGCAGACGGCAGCTGTGGCTCCTTCGCCGTCGCTGCAACGCAAGACGTCCAAGGAGGCGCTCCCCAGGGCCACCGCGGTCCCCGCGCAAGCGCCTGTGGCGGCTCCCGCACCGGCGCCAGCGCCAGCGCCAGCGCCAGCACCTGCACCTGTACCTGCCCCTGTGCCTGTCAAGAAGGTGTCGACATACTTCGGAGTGGACGTCAAGACCGTCATCGAGCGGGAGAACGGGGGGCTGCCGGCCTTCCTGGGCGAGTGCCTGGCGTGCGTGCTGAAGAACGGCGTCGAGACCAGGGGCATATTCCGCGGGGACATTGCCGCGCAGAGACTCGAGCAGATCAAGGACAACGTCGAGCGCGAGCAGAGCGCCCGGTGCACCAGCGCCACAGAGGCTGCGGTGCTCGTGCGGCTGTGGGTCTGCACCCTCCCCGTGCCGCTCCTCCACGTCCCAGACGACCCGCAGGTTGGCCACCCACCCCCTTCGCATGAAGTCCCTCGCCTCCGGGGGCTCGCGACTAACATGGCGCGTGGGCGAGCAGCGGCCCAGAGACCCGTGCGCGCTCGCGAGGTGGCTGCCGGCGAAGCTGTCGTCGCCGCAGTACAGAGTGGCGGCGACGCTGTTCAAGACGCTGCACGTGGTGATGAACAGGAGCGGGGCGAACCAGATGGGGTCCAGGGAGCTGGCGGTGCTGTTCGCGCCGGTGCTCGCGGGCGCGGCGAGGCCCGACGCGGCGCACGTGGCGACTCTCGAGTACCTCATCATGCACGCCGGGATCCTCTTCACGAGGTGACGATGCGCCTCTTATCGCTTACTTCTAGCACCGGTCGTACTACAAATGCAGTTTGCGCAACGTTTTATGTCAAGTTCGCTTGTTCTGCTCCTCTCACGCTGCCGCCACGCAGTCTGTCACCCTGCGTCGACGCCAGCGGCGCAGAGCTCTGGCACAGTCCCGCTCTTTCTCCGTCTGCAATGAAAAGGGTGACAGAGAGTGTGTGGTTCTGCGTACATGCGAGTGCTATGGCAGCTGATATTGTGATTCCTCCTGAAATGCCCTGCAGGCCGTCTGGGATGAGGGTTGCCTCACTTGCTGGGCCAGGATCTAGGTCCGAAATTCAACCCGTGTTGTTGTACTCAAACGCGTGAGCGCCAGTTGGGACCTCTGGTGAGAAGTTGTGAAGCACAGGGCTCGAACTTTAGGAACCTCGGAATACCACTTGAATTGGAATGAATATGTGTCATCGTTCCTGTGTAATTCCGAGCACCTAGGCATTTTCCGTCCGTCTTCTCCAATTCTCGCCATTCTCCTCCCGGAACCGCCTGCGATAGCATTTGTCATTGTACTTTTTCCTTCTGCTCAGTTTTCTCGCCCGTATCAGCGCCGCCGAGACGCCCGGAATGGACTTCGAGTCGGGCGGTGGAAAAGGTCGGTCGGCACCGCTCGGAATCAGCACCTCAGGGCAGCGATCATTCATAAACTTCAGCGAGCTGCAATGAGCTCCTCTTCCCTCATCCCTCAGCGCTCCACCGCCGGCGACCGCGCCACGGACACGCGTGCCGCCATCGCCCTGGCCGCTGCGGGCGACCACGCGGGGGCCGCGCAGCTGTGCAGCCGCATGCTCGACTTTGTGCCGGCGGTCCTCCTCCTCCGCTACCTCGACGTCCTCGGCGCCCACGTCACCGCGGACGCCGTCGGCCTCGGGGACCCCGAGTCCGCCCCCGTGGCGGCGCACCTCCTCGCGCTCGTCAAGATGTCGGACCCGCTGCAGAAAGAGCAGGCGACGCTGTTCTTCGACAGAACCGTCGCGGAAATCGTCGGGTCCGAGTCGGAAATGGAGGCCAGCGGGAACTCGAAGAGAGCGGCTGGAATAGCTCTGTTCCTGGCAGGGTCGTGGCAGGACCACGGGATGGGCGACCTGGGCAAGGCCGTGGGGCTGTGGCAGGCCGCGGCGGAGCTGGACGAGGTGGCTGCGGTCTACAACGTGGCGTGGTGCACCGACACGGGCAACGGGATGCCCCGCTGCCCCGACGACGCCCTCGCGCTCTACCGCCTCGCGGCCGCCCAGTCGTACCCGCCTGCGCTCAACAACCTCGGCGTGCGGTACCGCAACGGCGAGGGCGTGCCGCGGGACCTCCGGAGGGCAGCGAGGCTCTTCGAGGAGGCCGCCGCCAGAAATAACCTCAGGTGCCCCCAAAATACTTCCGGGTGGAATAGTTCCGCATCGGTCTCACAGAGCGAAATGCACGCATCGCCTGCAGTGGCATGTTCAACCTCGCCTACTCGTACAGCACCGGAGAGGGCGTGGACAAGGACAAGGCCAAGTCGCTCGCGCTGTACCGCGAGGCCGCCGCGAGGGGCCACTCGTCGTCGGCGTACAACCTGGCCCTGATGCTCGCGTACGGCGACGAGCACAAGGACTGCGCCACGGCGTGGCGGCTCATGGACGCCCTCGCCAAGCGCGGGGACGCCGAGGCCACGGCTGCCGCCGGGCGGTGGCTGATGGGCGGCGAGTGCGGGAGGGCGCAGGACGTCAGGGCCGGGCTCGAGCTCGTCCAGAAGTCGGCAAACACGGGCGTCGCCTCGATGGAGGCGCTGCTCGTGTCCGTCAGGGCCAAGTAGGCCTCTGCTGCCTGCCGGCTGCTGGTTGACACTGCTAGCGTTTTTACGAACTCTGTTCTGAATAAGACAGACGTTGTGCATTATTGAATTCAATTGAATTGCGAGACATTGAGGAAATAATGCAGCACTTTGTTGAATTGGGAGGGCAACCCCCCAACGCCGCTGTCATGGGCTGAGCCAGAGGTTGGCTAGTCACTCGGGGCCCGGGTGGGTGTGGTGCGAGGCGAGGGGGGGTGGATGAGGGCCGCGTGGCCGCTCGGCCTCCGGGGGCCCTCACTTGGGCAGGAACTCCTTGTAGAAGTTGATGAGCCCGTTGGTGCTCGCGTCGTGCGACGTCGTCGGCTGGGCGCCGACCAGCTCGGGCTCGATGACCTTGGCGAGCTGCTTGCCCAGCTCGACGCCCCACTGGTCGAAGCTGTTGATGTTCCACACGATGCCCTGGACGAAGATCTTGTGCTCATACTGCGAGGACGCGAGGGCGAGGGGGTGGCGTGAGTCAGTCCAGGGCCTCGAGGGGGAGGGACGAGGGAGGGCCGACGCACGAGGGCGACGAGGGCGCCGAGGGTGAAGGGGGTGAGCTTGCGGAACATGATCGAGTTGGTGGGGCGGTTGCCGTTGAAGACCTTGTGGGGGAGGAGGTGCTCGAGGCGCTCGCCCGAGAGGCCGGCGGCCGAGAGCTCGGCGCGGGCCTCGGCGGCGGTCTTGCCGCGCATGAGGGCCTCGGTCTGGGCGAAGAAGTTGGCGAGCAGCAGCTGGTGGTGCTTGCCGATGGGGTTCTGCGTCTCGGCGGGCGCGATGAAGTCGGCGGGGATCATCTTGGTGCCCTGGTGGATCAGCTGGTAGAACGCGTGCTGGCCGTTGGTGCCGGGCTCGCCCCAGATGACGGGGCCCGTCTGGCAGTCGACGCGCTCGCCGTCGCGCGTCACGCCCTTGCCGTTGCTCTCCATGTCGCCCTGCTGGAAGTAGGCGGCAAAGCGCGAGAGGTACTGGTCGTACGGCAGGATCGCCTGCGTGCTGGCGCCCCAGAAGTTGTTGTACCAGATGCCCAGCAGCGCCAGCACGACGGGCATGTTCTTGCCCCACTCGGTCGTCGTGCGGAAGTGCTCGTCCATCGCGTGCGCGCCGGCCAGCAGCTCCTCGAAGCGGTCCATGCCGACGTAGAGCGCGATGCTCAGGCCGACGGCGCTCCACAGCGAGTAGCGCCCGCCGACCCAGTCCCAGAACCCGAACATGTTCTCCGTGTTGATGCCGAACGCAGAGACCTTGTCCGCGGCCGTCGAGACGGCCACAAAGTGCTTGGCGACGGCCTCGGCCGGCAGGTTCGTCTGGCGCAGGAACCACTCCTTGGCAGACGACGCGTTGGCCAGCGTCTCCTGCGTCGTGAACGTCTTCGAGACGATCACGAAGAGCGTGCGGTGCGGGTTCAGGCGCTTGACGGCCTCGGCGAGGTGCGTGCCGTCGACGTTGGACACGTAGTGCACGCGCAGCTCCTTGCTCGCGTAGCTGGCCAGCGCCAGCGACACCATGTTGGGCCCCAGGTCCGACCCGCCGATGCCTGGTTGCGGGCAGGGCGTGAGGGGTGGGAGAGAACCGGCGCAAAGCGGCGCAGAAGCGGTCGCGAACCGATGTTGACGACGTCGGTGATGGTCTCGCCGGTGAAGCCGGTCCACTGGCCGTTGCGGACGGCCGAGACGAAGTTGCGCATGCGGGCGAGGACGCTGTTGACCTCGGGCATGACGTCCTTGCCGTCGACGAGCACGGGGCGGTTGGACCTGTTGCGCAGCGCCGTGTGCAGGACGGCCCTGTTCTCGGTGTTGTTGATCTTCTCGCCGTTGAACATCTTCTGGATCCAGCTCCTGCCGCGTTTGCCACGGGTCTCACCATGTCAGAGAGGCGCACACATTTGCCGACACCACCGCCCTCTCATATATTGCATGCCGTGCCGCAGGCAGGTTTTATCGCAGGCAACACAGGGAAGCGGATTTGTCTGGGGTTGTTTTGAGAGTTGTTTAAAAAGAGCAAAAGCAACCGCGGAAACAAGTGCGAATTGGCGGAAAAACCAAGGAAGCGCTCGGGGAAACGCGTCGGAAAGTGCAGACGTTCGTGCAGAGACAGGGCAGCGCGCCGCCTCAGCGCTCCATCATCAGGAAAACCCGAGGAAAACGCGTGCGTGTCGCCCAAAAACCCGCAGAAAGGAAAAGAACAAAAAGGCGATCGACGATGCAGGGGAGCCCGCACGAGAGGTGGGCGTCGTCGCAGAGCTTGGCGAGGAGGGCGAGGGTGTCGTCGTGGATGAGGTTCTTGCTGTAGTCGAGCAGGAACGTCTCGCGCAGCGGGGCGGCGGCGCCGGCGAGCGCTGCGGCCTGCGTGGGCGGGGCCTCGAGGCTCAGGCGCAGCGAGTGCTTGGCAAAGCGCTGCGGGTCGCGCTCAAACATCTCGCGCATGCTCGGGCCGCTCTCCACCGCCTGCTTGTGCTCGGCCACCGCCTTCCACGTCGCCCCCTTGGTCGCCATCGTCGTCGTGCTTTGCGTCTGCACACAGAGAGAGAGAGAGAGACCCGGCAAAGGAAACACGCATGACAGACACGTAATTCGGTTAGTCCGCGTGCCCGTGAGTGTGTTCTCGCGATCCGCTGGTCGGATGGCGCGGGCCGTGCACAGACATCCGACAGAGAAGCGCCGAAACGGCTGGTGGGGGCGCCGAGACGCGGTGGAGGGTGGGCGAGAGACGGAGGGGGTGGAGTGTCGTACGTAGATGTGTTTATCCAACGAAAATAGTAGAGAGAGGAAAAAGGGTCGCGAGGAGAGATACCGCTCGATACTCTTGATGATGTGGCCGAGGGGGAAATATCGCCCGGCTGAAGATTTGGCGGAGCCAGTTATACTTTCTTTTTGTTTCACTTTTCCCTCCTACACACCCAATTTCCGTGCCGTCTTTTGAACGCACGATTAAAAAACGCCCATGAGCACGTCTGCCGTCGTCAAGTCGAGCCCGTCGGAGATCTGGCACGCTTCCACCCCCCGCCCGCCCCCGCGGTTCTCGCTCCCGCTGGCTCGGTTTTCCACGCATTATTGGCGTCTCTGCTGCGTTTTTCTCGCCGCAAACGCCGAGAAAATGGGCGCCACGACAATGCTGCTGCGATCATTTTTCAGCACTGCTGTGAAAACCGGGTGGAGACCTGGCTAACGAAGCGATGCGCCGCGGCCACGCGCCCGCAGGGGGCTGAGCACGGACCGGGCGAACCCGGCCACGGAGGCGCAGAAGGTCTTCCTGTTCGAGGTCTCCCACGAGGTCGCCAGGTCCGGGGGTCCACTTCTTCCCCCCACCTCACACCGGGTTTCAGCCCTTTTGGTTTACCATAACCGTCCTCTGGTCCACCCCCCGCCCCTGCAGCAAGTCCGGGGGCATCTACACGGTGATCTCGAGCAAGGCGCAGCTGACGGTGATGGAGTACGGCGACAGGTACGCGCTGGTGGGCCCGTACAACGCGCCGTCGGCCGCTGTCGAGTTCGAGCCCTGCGAGCCCAGCCCCTGGGTGCAGGGCCTGCTCAACAACCTCAAGACCAAGCACGGCATCGTCGTGCACTTTGGCCGCTGGCTCATCAAGGGTCTGATTCCCCCTCTGCCTCCCCGCGTCGACTTTTTCCTCCGCGGTGGAAAAAAAGCAACTGCTGACCAAAATATCTGCTGCGGTGCGGAAATATCACTGAAATTCACCGCAGGGTCGCCCAAGTGCTTCCTGATCGAGACCAAGGCGTCGTACAGCAACCTGCCGATGTGGAGGTCGCAGCTGGCCAAGCCCGGCACGTGCAACGACTACGACAGCGAGGCCAACGAGGCCATCGTCTTCGGCTACCAGACGGCGCTCTTCTTCCAGGAGGCCCTGGCCGTCGCCGGCGACCGCAAGCTGCTCGTCCACTTCCACGAGTGGCTGGCCAGCGTCGGCCTCATCGTCATGAAGCAGTGGGGCGTCAAGATCCCCACGCTCTTCACCACACACGCCACTCTGCTCGCGTGCGTCGTCTCTCCCGCGCCCCCGCGCCGTCTCCAACGGCTCTGCCCGCGCGCAGGAGGTACATGGCGGCCGGCGGGATGGACCTGTACGAGGCGCTGCACCGCGGGGTGAACCCCGAGTACGAGGCGGGCCACAGGCAGATCTACAACAGGCACTGGATCGAGGTCGGGGCCGCCAGGGGCGCCGACGTGTTCACGACCGTCTCGGAGATCACCGACTACGAGGCCCAGTGCCTGCTGGGCCGCGGCGCCGACGTGATCACGCCCAACGGCCTCAACACGGCGCGCTTCACGGCGATGCACGAGTTCCAGAACCTCCACAAGAAGTACAAGGACATCATCGCAGGCAAGAAAAATCCAAAATTTCCCCCAATTTCAAAAGGGGGGGGGATAATATCTCTCTCCTGACACCGCTTCGCCGTCGATGCTGGGCAGAGTTCTGCCGCGGGCACTTCTTCGGGTCGTACGACTTTGACCTGGACAACACGATCTTCATGTTCACGGCGGGGCGGCGCGAGTACCACAACAAGGGCGTGGACCTGATGATCGAGGCGCTGGCGGACCTCAACTACCAGCTCAAGCGCGACGGCTCCAAGCTGACGGTCGTCGCGTTCATCATCATGCCGGGCGCGAACCAGAGCTACAACGTCGAGTCGATCCGCGGGCAGAGCGTGCGGCGGCAGATCCGCGAGGCCTGCGACGCCATCACCAAGGAGATGTCGGACAAGATGTACGAGGAGATCCTGCACGGGCGCATGCCCGACGCCCAGCGGCTGCTGAGCGACGACTCGCTGATGACGATGAAGCGCCGCGTGCAGCTGGTGCAGCAGGCCAACCGCCAGCCGCCCGTCGTGACGCACAACATGGTCAACGACGGCGAGGACGAGATCCTGCTGCACATACGCCGCTGCGCGCTGTTCAACGGCAGCGAGGACCGCGTCAAGGTCGTCTACCACCCCGAGTTCCTCAGCGTCACCAACCCGCTCATCCCGCTCGACTACTCCGAGTTTGTCCGCGGCTGCCACCTCGGCGTCTTCGTCTCGTACTACGAGCCCTGGGGCTACACGCCCGCCGAGTGCGCGCTCAGCGGCGTGCCGTCGATCACGTCGAACCTCACGGGCTTCGCCAACTACATGCAGCGCCGGCTCGCCAACTCGGAGGAGCACGGCATCTACGTCATCGACCGCCGCAACAGGTCCTTCCAGGACTCGAAGGAGCAGCTCTCGTCGGCCATGTGGCGCTTCTGCCAGCAGAACCGCCGCCAGCGCATCGAGCAGCGCAACAAGACCGAGAAGCTCAGCGACATCCTCTCGTGGGACGTCATGTACAAGCACTACGTCAAGGCCCGCAACGTCGCCCTCCGCCGCGCCTACGGCCTCGAGCTGCCCATGCCCCCCTTCATCAAGGACGAGCTCGACCTCATGTCGCGCAAGTGAGCGCCAGCAGCGTCTCTCCCGCTCTTTCTCTCTGCCCCACCTGTTTTGGCCCCTGGCCTGGGAGCCGCAGGGACGCTACGAACGGAGAGGAACCCTCAGTCTACAGCTCAACTCCACACCGAGCGGGGGGTGGGGACGGGCGGGCGGGCGGGCGGTCTGCAGAGCGCGTGTCCGTACGAGATATCTTCTCCGTAGATCAATTGAAATGGGGGGATGCTGCCCACGAAGATCCCACGGGGGCAAAAGTTGCCCCAGAAGGCGCTTCTTTCTGCGGTTGGAGGTCCGGTTTGAGAACACGCCGGTGGCTAGGCAACAGCCCACCAGAGTCGCTTGATCGCCATGAATCGCCCTCCTCAATTGTTTGTTGAGGGGCTTCTCCCCGAGTCTGTAAACCGGAGGACGAAAAGCCCGCCAAGGACGTGCCAACCCGTCAAAAAGAAAAACGCCACTCTAGCCCGAGGGGGTACGCACTTTTACCGCCACGCGGAACCTCACCCTCCGCATCCGCTGACACGCCAGCGCGTTGTTCAGAGCCCCCCAGCCCACGCCATGAAGCGGTCCAGCCGGGAGCACGATGTCGAGCGCGGCCTGTCGCCTACGCCCAAGCGCCTGACCCTCGAGCACAGCGCCAGCCCCCACGTACCCCCCGAGTCCATTGCGCTCTCGGGCCCCGCGCGCGGCCCCCAGGGATCGCCGCCGGACTCCGAGACGCCCAGAGACGGCGACGTGGCTGACGCCGTCGACTCCCGCAACCCGCAGCGCCCGGCAGGCGTGCACGGCGTGTCTGTCGCGTGCCAGACGGCTGTGGGCTGCCCCGACTGCCGTCGTATGCAGGAGCTCCTCGAGTACGTCCTCGAGAGCACCAAGCGCCTGCGCGCCGCCAGGTCGCCCGAGCTGGACGACGAGGGCCGCGAGGTGCCCCCCCGCCTGCCGCCGCTCCCGAGCAGAGCCGCGCGCACGGATGCCGCCGAGGACAGCGCGGAGCCTCGCGACCCCACAGAGGTGGCGCTGCGCGAGTGCCCCGAGACGGAGGAGCGCGTCGTCCGCGCGGCGTTACACGGCGACGCGCGCATGCAGCTCGCCGAGTGCAAGCGCGCGTGCCTGCGGGCCCGGCGCCTCGTGCTGAGCGGCCACGCGATCGCCGCGCTGCCGCTGGTGCGCCTGCTGCGCGTGCTCATCGCCGAGCAGACCTCCGAGTACGAGTCGCTGCTCGCGGCGCTGGCCCTCGTCGCCGCCTGGCCCTCCGCGCACGACGAGCTGCGCGAGGCGGTCACGGCCGAGCTGGACAGGGCCGCCAGGGCCCGCGGCCCCATGAAGGCCGTCCAGGAGATCCTCTGCCACGGGTGGCACGACACGCTGGCCCCCGCGCCGGAGGGCATGTCCAGGGACGAGATCCTCACGCGCGCCGAGTTCCTCAGCTACGAGGGGCGCCACGAGCTCGCCATCGAGGTCGCGCGCTCGGTCGACTCGATGCTGAACGTCCTGCGCTTCCAGATCGCCGCCTCGATGTGGGAGCAGGCCGTGATGACGGTCCAGTCCCAGATGAACGTCCGCCAGTGGCCCGACACCGTAAAGATGGTACTCTCTCGCCTCCCTGCATGGCGCGCGAGCACGCGGGTGGTCGAGCGAGGCCCGCTGACCTGTGCGCGCTCGCAGACCCTGATGAAGGAGTACGGGGCCGGCGTGCTGCCCCTGAAGTTCCTCATGTCGGTCGCGCTGCCGATGCTCATGAAGGGCCTCGATCCGGTCTTCACGATGTGGACAGTCAGGGAGAGCTTCTCCAACCGCCTATGGGTCCGCGCGGCTGCCGAGGACCCCTCTGCTCTCCTTCCAGCCCCCAGCCCCCGCTCACAATAGTCCTCTCCGCTCGGCTCTCAGGCCGCGCAGTCGCGGGCGCGCCAGCAGGCGATCCTGGCCACCGAGAGGGGCGCGTGCGCGCGCTGGCAGACCAGGAGCGGGCTGGGCTCGCTGAAGGAGATGTGCGCCGTCAAGGTCTCGCGGGCCTTCCAGGAGTACGAGCCGTACAGCATGTACCAGCTGCTCTGCTCGCTGGGGTCCGCGGACGACGTCGTGGCGTCGCTCTGCTGCGCCTGCGTCTCGATCTACATCCTCGAGCGCGCGCCGGTGGCCCTCCTGTCCAAGGCCGTGGCGTGGATGTCCTCGCGCGACCCCGTGACGGCGCTCGCGTGGGCCAAGCGGCGCTTGGAGCTCGCGACCGCCCCCGCGGGGGGCCCACACGAGGGCATCGACGCGTTCGGCGGCCAGATGCTCGACATCGCGTGCTCGCTGGGAATCCGCGGCTTCGAGAACGTCGTCTGGTACCTCCTGCGCAGGGCCACGCCCGAGATGTTGCGCATGGCGGCCAGTGGCCTCGAGAGGCGCTGCGAGCTCTTCGCGCAGGCCCCGGAGCACACGGAGCTCAGCCTGCTGGTCGCCGTGCTGACGCTGGGCAACGACACCCGCAGCTTCAGCCGCGCCGTCGAGCGCATGGCCATGGCCACGTCCGAGGAGATCGCCGTCGGGGCCGCGAACTACATGGCCCGGCGCATCTCGGGCTTCACCATCACCGCCGAGGAGTACGCGGGCGTGCTGCTCTCTAGCGAGCTGTACGGGTCGCCGCTGTTCCTGCGCGCGCAGGCGGTCCTGTTCCGCACCGTCTGGTGGATGCTGCAGGAGAAGCGTCCCGGGCTGGGCACCAACGACGCCAGGAACCACGGGTCGACGGCCAGCGCGCTTTCGAAGGACCTCGCCGTGTCGCTGTTCAAGCAGAAGAAGCTGCTCGACGTCCCGGGCCTTTTCCTCAAGCTCACCGAGTTCGTCGCTGGCGAGGCCTGCAGGATGCACGCCCTCGTCGACATCGCGACGGGCTGCAGGGCCCTCCTGCCCCCGGACACGCTGTTCGAGTTTGTGCGCAACGCCCTGGGCTCTGCGGCCTCGCACGGGTACGCAGGCGAGGCGAGCCCGCCCGACTACGTGCTCGGCACGATCGTCCTCGACTACCTGAACAACACCGAGAGCGCCAAGGCCGCGAAGAAGCTGGTCACGCTGCCCACGACCGCCGCGTGCGAGCGCAACGGCGGCTGCGTGCTCTACGTCGCCGAGCGGACCGCCGGGTGGAAGGGGCTACTGGGCAGCACGATGACCTGCCTCGAGAAGCTCGCTCTGCACTGCAAAGAGCACCGCCGCCGCGCGATGGACCTCCTCGCGGACCTGTCGTCGCGCCTCGACGCCACGGCCTTCTGCGGCATGCTCCACAGGGTCTGCAGCGTGGTGCCCTCGCACGAGGCGCTCGACCGGCTGGGCCAGACGTGCGCGATGCTCTGGGCCGGCGCGGTACCCCCGCACGTGCGCACGCTGCTGCTGGCCATGTCGCTCGCCTCGGAGCCCTCCGAGCGCCTCGTCAAGCAGCTCCGCGCCGCGCTGCCCGCGGGCGTCAGGGACGCTCATTACGACCAGTGGACGCGCCGCGCGCTGGCCCAGGGCTCCTCGGAGCCGCTGCGCAGCCTCGCGCTGGCCCTGCGCACGAACGGCAACGACACAGAGGCGTACAGCGTCCTGCTGGCCAAGAGGAGCAGCACGACCGAGCCGCTGCTGCAGGAGCTCGCGTACGACCTGTACGGAGCGGAGGGCGTCGCCGACGTGACGTCCACGTACGCCGCGGGGCCCGACGAGGACCCGGACGCCGCGTCGGTCGCCACCAAGTCGGCGGTGGCGCTGCTGCTCTCCAAGGGGCACAAGAAGTGCGCCGTCAAGGTGGCGCTCAAGACGGCCTTTGGCCACTGCGACCTCGTGTCGGCCACCACCGCCCTCGAGACCGCCGCGCTGGCTTCCGAGGACGCCCCGAGCCCCGAGATGATCGTGCACGGCTTCCTCGGCCAGCACCCCACCGTCGAATGGCAGACCTTCGCCGCGGCAAAGTGCTACGAGGTGGGCTTCGTCGACACGGGCCGCAAGCTCGCGCACGCCCTGCTCGCGGTGCGCCTCTCCCGCACTTCCCTCACCAGAGCGCCTGCTGACAGGCCCCCCCAGGGTAAGCTGGAGGCGATCCACGTCGAGAACCTGTGGAGGCACGCGGCCAAGTACACGCGGGACCCGGGGCAGCTGATGGGCACGTTCCAGGCGGTCATCACGCGCGAGTGCGAGCCCAAGGCGGTCGAGACCATCGCGCGGGTGGCCGATGAGCTGGTGCCCGACAAGCCGGCGGTGGCCGAGATGGTGAGGCTGGCGGCCGCGCGCTACTTCACGCTGTACAAGCCCCCGCTGAGCGCGTCGGGGTTCCTGATCTGGGCCGTCAAGCAGCAGGGCCCCGTCCTGCCCCCGAACCTCATGGCCGTCCAGCTCGCCGGGTGGCTCCCGCTGCTCACGCGCAGGGGGGCAGTCGTCATCCTCAAGACTCTGCACGAGACGGGCAACGCCGCGACCTCGCAGTTCGGCGAGCAGGCGCTCAGCGAGGCCGCGACCGACGACCCGGGCGCCTGGGGCGACGGCCTCGCGTGGGCGCTGGCGCAGAACGTCCTCTCGCCCGCCGTGTTGGCCAAGATCGCCCTCGCCAACGCCGACAGGCTCGGCCCGGCGTTCGCGGGGGCCGTCCAGGGGCTGATGGACTGCCTGGTGGCCACCGCACAGGAGAGGCTGCCGAAGGAGCTCGACCTGTTCGTGCCCGTCGGGATGATAGTGGCGACCACGGGCGCCGCGCCGGCCAAGTCGGCGGTCGAGCTGGCCAAGTGGACGGGCAACGCGCCCCTCAGGAGGAAGAGCGTGCTGGGGCTCATACACCACGACGCCAGCGCCGTGGTCGAGGCCTCGGGGCTGCAGCTGCCCCAGGAGACGGTCGACGCTCTGGCGCAGCGCTCGCAGTCGTCGCGCCGTGTAGCGCTGCTGCTGCAACTGCCCGACGCGCGCGAGTTCCACGACCTCGCGATGTGCATTGCGCTCGCCGAGGAGGACGTCGCCGAGAGGGCTGAGTGCCTCAAGGCGCTGGACGATGTCTTCGGCTCCCTGACGCCCGTGCTGAAGGAGCGCTTCTTCATTGGCCTCGACTCGATCGTCTGGCGCGACTACAGGAAGCACAACCCCGCCGCTGACGCCACCGCGAGCCTGCTGGTCAAGGTGCCCCGGAATCTGATCCCCTCCCACCTCCTTTCCGTGGTGTAGGGACCCCCTCTCACAGCGATGCGGGCAGAGGAGGAAGCCGGAGCTGTTCTTCTCGCACGAGGAGATGACGGCGATGAGGGCGATGCTCAAGCAGAAGATGCCGCCCGTGCTCCAGACCTACCAGATCATCATCCAGGCGCTCAACTCGCTGCACGAGATCCACCGTGTCGTGCGTCTCTCCCCTCCGTGCTTTCCCGTTGTGTTCCACTAATGGCACCGCGCCCACACGAACAGCACTCGCGCAGGGAGGGGTTCAAGGAGCTGTGCGACATAGTATGCGAGTGGCAGTCAGACCGCAAGCCGTTCCAGGCCCAGCTGCGCGCCGAGATGGTGGGCTGGGGCCTTGCGGCGCCCCACTTCGTATAGAACCTCGTGTGCTCGGACCACCGCATCCGATCCACTCTGTTCTGACGGAATGGCGTCCTCTCTGCGTCGCCGGCCCGTCCTCCGCTGACACACCACACGGCACACACGCCGACACCGCTGGCCAGCCGAGTCTACGACTCGATGATGGCCATGCAACTTGTACACAAATCCCCCCAATAGGTGTGCAGAAATACATCACGACAGGCTTAAAAGATGCTCCACGACTCTGAATACCCTTGCAGCGAATCCAAACGACCAACAGGACGTTTTTCACGGTCTCTCTCTGAGTTCGTCACCGCCCCTAGAAGCACTTCCATTGGACGACCGCTGGCCCCGACTCGTCATACCTGACGCAATTGAGCAAAAAGAAAGCGGGAGGGGTGGACACACTCCTCCTTGGAGATCCACATCTGCTGGAACGCCGAGAGCGAGGCGAGAATCGAGCCGCCGAGCCACACGGAGCAAACACGCTCCGGAGGCGCCACAACCCTGATCTTCGTTCTCGTCGGCGCGAGCTCCTCCATCTCCTTCTGCAGGCGGTCTGTGAAGCCGGGGAACATCGACGTGCCGCCTGAGAGCACAATGTTGCCGTAGAGGGCCTTGCGGATGCCGGCATCGCACCTCGAGACCGAGTCGATCGCCATCTCGTGGATGCCCGCTTCTCCCATGCGCAAGAGCGAGGGCTGGAACAAGGCCTCGGGGCAGCGGAAGCGCTCGTTGCCGAGGGCGATTACCTGCCCGTCTGGCAGCCTGTACTTCTTCTCTCTCGCCGAGGCCCTCTGCATCTCCCGATCGAAGTCGCTGGCGACGTAGCAGAGCCTTTCCTTGATGCCGCGGACGACCTCACGATCGAGCACGTAGCCCCGCTCCGCGAGGGTCTTCGCGAGTGAGTCGAGCAGGCCGCTGCCCGCGAGGTCCAGGCGCTGGATGGCGCGAGTCAGAGCGCAGCCCTCGCGGATGGGCACCGCGTGCGATACGCCGTCGCCAGTGTCGAGCA
This sequence comes from Mastigamoeba balamuthi, assembly GCA_902651635.1. NCBI lineage: Eukaryota > Evosea > Mastigamoebida > Mastigamoebidae > Mastigamoeba > Mastigamoeba balamuthi. Next base: position 50,866 of record CACRSC010000029.1, read on the forward strand.
CGATGCCCGTCGTGCGGCCCGAGGCGTAGAGCGCGAGGACGGCCTGGACGGCGACGTACATGGCCGGCACGCTGAACGTCTCGAACATGGCCTGCGCCATCCTCTCGCGGCTGGCCCTGGGGTTCAGCGGCGCCTCTGTCAGCAGCACCGGGTGCTCCTCGGGCGCCACGCCCAGCTCGTTGTAGAACGTGTGGCGCCACACAGTGTCCATGCCGTCCCAGTCGGCCACGAGGCCGTGCTCGATGGGGCTCTTGATCGCCAGCATCCCGCGCATGGCCTGGGCCTCGTCGCCCACGTACGAGCCACTCAGGCCCACGCCAGCTGCCGTGGCGCCCGCCAGCCGCGGCCTGCCGACGATCGAGGGGAACACGACCCTCGGGGCCTCGTCGCCCGCGAGGCCAGCCTTGCACGTCCAGCTGCCGCTGTCGATCACCAGCGCCGTCACGTCGGGTCCATACATCTCTGTGCCTCCCTTCTATGGACTGTGCGCTCTGCTTGCTCTCCGCTCGCTGACTGAGGAGCGGTTGTGGGTGCACGAGATATCCGATTCTCTGTCGGTCAGACCCCAAAACGGGTGATTACACACGTAATTGACTTTGGCCACACCGGTTTCGGCAATAAACCTGATCTTCCGGCACCCTAGAACCGGCGCCGAAGCAAGACATGATGCCCTACAATGCACTGCGACAAATACGCAACTTGGGGCTCAAAAGGCGACGCCCTATCGAAGTTCAACAGCGATTTTCCTTCTCATTTCGGGGCGTACTTTCAGCAGGTGGAGCCTTGGTCCAGGGGGAAAGAGGTCGCAGTGCCCGCAGCACAGAGGCCGAGGCCGGAATTGACCATGCGGAGGTCCTGCGGCAGGACAGAGGCCATCATCTCGTCGTCGGACAGTTCCCTCCCGTCCACAGAGACAGCTATCTCCGACAGCATGTTGCGGGGTGTGTGTAAGGGCTGAGACTGGGGTCCGACGACATCTCGAACGCACCGGTGGCCTAGAATAATCGCACGAGTCAGCGAGTCACTGGCGCTGGTTTCTGGGGGAGGGAAGAGAGCAAGCCGCACAGCAGATGTCTGCGGCCAGTTCCTGAGGATCTGGAACACAGATGGCCTTCTCTCGGGCTCCTGCCAGCAGCGACTGCCACCTCCTTGGGCGTCGATGGGTGGATATCTGGTACGGCCCCCTGCTGTTACTGCTGATGCTGATCGGGCTGCTGCGCTTGTACCACAACACCTCCCTGTCCCTGTCCTTGTCCTGACGCAGTGGAGTGCGATACGGACGAGGACTTGCTCGACGCGACCAGGGTCGAGTACAGATCAGCGGGGAGGAACAGCTCCCACAACACAATCCCGAATGCTGGATTGATGTGTGATGTGAGGCCCATTGTTGCACAATAATGGGATGAATACCGAAAACGTCTGTGGCGGTCGTTGCTGGCTTGCCGTCGATGAGCTCGGGGGCCAGGTTGGACTTCCTTCTCGCCGAGTTGCCCGCCGACGAGTTCTTTCCCTTGGAGCACCAGAAGTCGCAGATCTTGGTCACCATGCTCCCGTCAATCTGTGAGTGGAGAACACATGTCATTCAGCAGCACCAGGAGGCAATCGTGCGAGAGGTCGTTCCATCAGGGACTGGCTGGACAGGTTTCCGTGGACCACAGAGGCTTGGCAGAGTGCAAGTACGCGAGCCCCTTGATCGTGTCCTGCGAAGAGTTGTCAGCCAAGAGAGTTGTGGACTCTTGAGAGCAAACTCACGAAAGCGATTGCGACTTGGTTGTAGTAGTTCATGTTCTGCTTGTTCTTCTTCAGGTGCTCGTGCAGCGACCCCGACGCCATGTACTCTGTGGTGGTGTGCATCGCCAGGTGAGCCAGAGGGAGGAAGGGGTCTGAGAGAAATGGCTTCTGTGGTACCGCTGACTATGAGGAGGTCCTTGTTGCTCTCGCTGTACCCCAGCATCATCATCAGGTTGGGGTGGTGCACGCTGTGCATCAGGGCCATCTCCGCCTTAATGACCTTGAGGTCCACCTTGGTGATGGTTGTCTTGTCGACGACTGTGATTGCCACGGGCGTCCCGTGCCAGTCGCCGTTGTGCACAGTCCCGAACTGGCCTTGCTGATGCACTCCCCAATCTCGAGCTCGCTCCTCTGAGTACCCTCAGGTCTTGGTCGAAGTCGGCAGACGAGAGGGGCCAGGCTAGAAGCGGAAGCACATGCAGACAGACTGGGCTCCCACTTGGGCACTGATGGCCTCATCTGGCGCAGAAAAACAACAGGCCTCACAGGAATACTGTGCACCACCCAGAGAAGGGAACAACAAGGGCAGCACTCGCCCCCAAAACGCCCTGGCCTCTACACCCACCGTTGACTGTGAAAGTTGTCGAACACTCTTCCACGTAGGTCGGTCCTGACAAGGGTTGCACCAGCACTGAAAAACGGTGCCTCCCCGATCTGCTGGCAACAGTAAGCTGCTGTCCCCTCTGTCGGAATGTGGGTCCGGGGCTACCAGGCACGCCATTGACTGGTCACATATCATAGGCCCAACATCGAACTCGAGGAAGAGAGTGTGCGTGTGCGTGTGTGGTGGTTTACTCACACCTACTACACAGTCTAGCACTTACATCCCCACGGGGCGCCTAAGGAGCAACCTAGGAATGGGGAGGTGGCGATGGGCCGAATGTGAGCAGCTGCTTGCTGCTCAATCGGGGTTTTCACCGGAACTACTGGCCATAATCACAGTTCACCGCAAGGCACAGAGGCGTTGACGAAAACGAAACGGAGAAGAACAACCAACCTCAGAAGCAATAAACGGTGCGTTTTGCGCTCAGGGGATCTTCCCTCAAGGACGGACACTCAGCTCGGATGAGCCTTGGCTAATTGGGAAGGCACTCATCGATCCCGTGGCGCCGAGGCCCAGGCCGGCATTGACCATGCTGAGGTCCTGCGGCAGGACAGAGGCCATCATCTCGTCGTCGGACACATCCCTGCCATCCACAGACACCGACATCTCCGACAGCATGTTGCGGGGCGTCTGCGGCGAGCTCATGCTCAGGTCAGACGGCATCTCGAACGCCCCGGCAGCCTTGAAAGAGAATCGCGTGAGTCACCGAGTCACAGCGATGGTTGCAGGCGGAGACGAGTCGCACAGCGAATGTCTGAGGCCAGTTCCTGAGGATCTGGAACACAGACGGCCTTCTCTCGGGCTCCTTCTGCCAGCAGCGACTCAGAAGCACTGCCACCTCCTTGGGTGTCGATGGATGGATCTCGGGCACGGCCCCCTGCTGCTGCTGCTGTTGTTGAGGCTGCATCTCGACGCCACCCTGCCCCTGTCCGCCTTGCCCGGACGCAGTGGAGTGCGACACAGACACGGAAGAGGACTTGCTCGAGTCGACCATGGTCGAGTACAGATCAGCGGGGAGGAACAGCTCCCACAGAACAATCCCGAATGCTGGATTGATGTGTGATGTGAGGCCCATTGTTGCACAATAATGGGATGAATACCGAAAACGTCTGTGGCTGTCGTTGCTGGCTTGCCGTCGATGAGCTCGGGGGCCAGCCAGTTGGACTTCCTTCTCGCCGAGTTGCTCCCCGACGAGCTCTTTCCCTTGGAGCACCAGAAGTCGCAGATCTTGGTCACCATGCTCCCGTCAATCTGACAGATAGCGCAAATGCCATTCAGAATCGGAGAGGGGCACGTGGGTGTCGATGTACCATCAGGGACTGGCTGGACAGGTTTCCGTGGACCACAGGAGGCTTGGCAGAGTGCAAATAAGCGAGCCCCTTGATCGTGTCCTGCGAAGAGTTGTCAGCCAACAGTGATACAATCTGAACGCACGAAAGCGATTGCGACTTGGTTGTAGTAGTTCATGTTCTGCTTGTTCTTCTTCAGGTGCTCGTGCAGCGACCCCGACGCCATGTACTCTGTGGCGGTGTGCATCGCCAGGTGAGCCAGAGGGAGGAAAGGGGTCTGAGAGAAATGGCTTCTGTGGTACCACTGACGATGAGGAGGTCCTTGTTGCTCTCGCTGTACCCCAGCATCATCATCAGGTTGGGGTGGTGCAGGCTGTTCGTCAGGGCCATCTCTGCCTTGATTGTGTCGAGGTCCTCCTTGGTGATGGCCGTCTTGTCGATGACTCTGATCGCCACGGGCGTCCCGTGCCAGTCGCCGTTGTGCACAGTCCCGAACTGGCCCTTGCCGATGCGCTCCCCGATCTCGAGCTCGCTCCTCTTGAGCTTCTTCAGTGTCGACCTCCCGCTGTTCCTGATCACGATGGCCGCGACCAGCAGCGAGCACACGATGGCGAATCCCGGGATGGTGGTGGACAGGATCACAGTGCGGTCGGTGTTGTCTTTCGACGGGACCTCCGGGGGATCAAACTCTAGGCCGCACCGCCGGAGCTCTCCGATGGAGAACGGGACCGCCTGGTAGAGAAGCCAGTTCCACTGCTCGACGTAGACTGTGTCCATGCCCTGGTTGCAGAGCCGCTCACCGCTGTCCTGGTCGAGGAACGGACCTGCGGTGAGCGAGTTGTCGATCTTGAAGTACTTCTTGGTGTAGATCGTGTCGAGCAGCATCTGCGACGTGACCTCTGTGGCCGCGGCGTACCTGGAGTCCTCGCTCATGCTCTGCAGCACAGCAGAGAGGAACCTGCCAATAACGAAGGTCTCGAAGGGGATCTGCAGCTGTTTGTCGTACGAGACCCAGCTCTCGAAGTTCTTGCGCAGCGCGTTGCTTGACGACAGCGACGAGAGAGTCGGAGTGATAGACGTGCGGTACAACTTCTCCCACTTGCCGTTGCTGAATATCAATTTGTAGAACATGTCGTTGTCGATGATGACAGACGTTGTGAGCGCTGGGCACGTCGGGCACGCGCTCGCAACTCTCTTCATCAACTCCCAGGCGTCGTCGACGGGCGCAATGTAGATGAACGCGTCACCAGGCACGGCTGCCTCTGCCCTGCGTGTCGCCTCGTCGTCGGTGGCGTTGTCGACACTCCCGAACGCCTTGTTTTCGATTGTAACGTTGTCGATCAGCTGCGAGTCCGCGAGTGAGACGCAGTGGAAAGAGAGGGCAATGGCAGTCCCTGCGCGGACGAGGGGACAGACGTACTCCTTTATTGATTGACAGCTCCAGACCCTTGATGAAGTCAGTGGCAACCTCGCGGTGAGTCTCTTCGTTCCACATGACAATGAGCTTCTGTGCCTTCTCGTGGCGGATGAGGAACGCCCCCGCAGTGCGCGCCTCCTGATAGTACGACGCGAACAGGTTGACAATGCCTCTGTTTGCGGTAGTTGGTGGGATGCATGTCAGCGGACTCGGAGACGATGAGGGAAGTACGAACCGACGGAACGGAGACCTCAGCGATAGGAGCCCAGAGAGCGGCGCGATGTATGGGAGGAACTTTCCACCGTCCATGAGCTTCAACACACGCCCTGTATCGTTTTCGTCGAGTCCGGTAATCGCAATAGCCTTCGCTGAACGTTAGGCGTGGATTAGAGAGGTGGGAGGAAGGAGTACATTTCTGCCCTTGAGGGCCACAAGGTCTTTGGCGAAGTTGTAGGTGAGCGACGACGTCACTGCCATAAGCTTGTCTCCGTCGCTGTTGTGCGCGCTGATGCTCGATGTGAGCCCCAGCTGCCGGTACCAATTTGCTCCCGAAGGAATGGAGGACTCGAAACCGATGATGGCCCTGCGTGACGTGCTGTTCCAACCAGAGGCCGTGCAGCCCGTGTACTTGAACGAGAACCAGCTGACGGTGCTGAGTGTCCCGCTGTCCATGTCCATCTGTGTCATGAAGACCTCATGTGCGCCCTGGTTGCAGAAGTCATCTGACGTCTGCGTGGCATCCGAGGTCCCGACGCCGTCGCCATAGGGCCCCAGCGTGTATCCGTTCAGGCTGAACGTCCGGATGTCGCGGAAGACCGTGCCGAGGAAGTGGGCACGTGTCAGGGGCCATCCGTAGAGCTCGAGAGCCCGTGTCGCCACCATCGTGATCAGGCGCCCCGCGATGAACCCCTCGAGTGCCGCGTGGGTGAGGTTCTTGTGCGGTTGGTACTTGGCCATCGCACTGATGAAGTCCCTGCACTTAAAGGTGAGCATTCCTGGACCTATGCTTCATTTGCGCACCCGAGGATCCGGATCTTCGATGTGGTATCGGTGGGCAAGGGGACCGTCTGGCTGAAGTAAACTGCCGAATAGAGCTGCGTGGAGAGCGTGGACCACGTGGACGAGGGCACAGCGCTGTAGAGCTCGTCTGCGGTGACCCAGCCCATGGCCACGTACAGCACGTTCTTCTTCTGCTGCCGCGCCATCTCTTGCAGCACCGCCCCAGACATGCTCCCCGACGCCACCAGCACCACCGCCTGTGGGTCCCCGTGCTCGCACAGCGCGCTCACGGCCTTGCTCGCCATGACGCTCAGGTCGCTCGCAGACGTGACGACGGGGCTGCCGTACTGCGAGAGCAGCGGGGCACCGTACGAGACGAGCATCGCCTTGAGGTAGTCGACGGCCACAGACGCGAAGGACGTGGTCTGGAAGAAGATGCTCGTGCGGTTGAGCAAGTCCCAGCTGTTGGCCAGCAGCGACACGATGGCGCTCAGCTCGTCCCCTCCCCCGGGCCGTGTCAGCACGATGCCCGTCCGCCTGTCGGTCCCGGTGGTGTTCTGCATGACTTGTGATCGTGTACGGAGTGTCTGGCTGCTCGTCAGCGCTCCCACAAACGG